>VDFB02031412.1:0-21869 GCA_007258455.2 Sequoia sempervirens | reverse complement strand
CATAATCAAGCGATTGAATCCACGAGGCAGCACCAATATAAATTTCCAAAGAATCCGATAAAGGGTTATTTAAATCAATTTCAACACAAATGTGAGCATAGGAGAATACCTTCTTATCCAACGTATTCTGAGCAATGGCAGCCGACTTTCCCAACAAAGCAACAATCCGGTGCAAAATATCCTCCCTCCAAAACTCCAACGGCAGCCATGGAAGACATACCCAAATAGGAACTCGTGTAGGAAGATCCTTAGTTGCATTAAAACCTTCATGCCAGGGCTTAATGAACAAGCCAACATGATTGTAAAAATACAACCCTCCCTCGAAAACATGATTGCGATCCGAGATACAAGAAAAATCAACCATGAAATAGCCATTCGTAGCCACCAGAAGATCGAAATCACCTTCAACCTGCCAGGTCCGACAGATCCAAGACTCTAGCACTGAGAGAGGAACGTGAATACCCATAAACTTGCAAATCAAAACATGTTGGCTCCAATAAGCAAAGTACTCCTGCACCAATTCAGGAGAAATAACCAAAACAGGGCGATCTTGGCTTCGCGGCAAGCACCCATTCACTTTCTTGAGCTTAGAGCTCTCACCCACAAAAGACAAATCCATTTTTTGTGCATGCATGGCAGCCAAAAAGGGCTGAGATGGCTTTGGCCCAGCAAGCACCAGGCTGTTAGAAGCCCCAAACATACCCCAACCCTGAGCACCAACCCCAGCTCCACCAAACCCACACCGCTTCCCCCACCCACAATCCACAATGTAACCTCCCCTTCCCATCAAGACCAACAAACAGCCCCCACCCTTCACCTCAACCAGCACACAGAGAGAAGCCCTGTGCCTCGCTCACAGCATCGGCCGCTACGGCACCCGTGCAGAAGGTCCATGCAGCCAAGGTAAAGCTGCTGGAGCATACCAAACGCCAAGCAGTTAGCCTTTTTTCATGGACAACCGGCCCTACTTTTATTAAATTCATATTAGTTTAATCTCACCACAAAATATTTTAGGTTTGAATCAAGGAGAATCTTCGTTCAAGGTATAAATAAATTAAGGCTTTTCTTCTAAAAATTCCAACCTCCACTAGAAATTTTGCTTCTTTCAATGACTTACTATTGTCTTTTAATATCTTGTTATTTTTGGTCAAATGGGATAAGATCAAATGGTAAATCATTAGGGTTTTCATAATGGAGGTCCGTATTCAAATCCCCAAGAGACATGTTACATGCCTCAAAATGTACAAATGTTGAATCAATTAAACTACCACATCCAATTCTAGGTGCAACATACCTCAATGGACAAAGCCAAGTGCAAAGAGATACCCTCAGTCATGGCATATAAGCCAAAGGTTGCCTCAAAAGGTACATATATCAAAAAATCTCAGTCAAGGTCTTATCCTTTGTCCAAGAAAAGATCCCACAAGCCACCTATAAGGCCATCATGTACTAAATAGCGGCTTCCATGCTTTGCAACATCATCTTTAGAAGAAGACAATACTACCGCTCTTCATGCAAAAGAATAAATGATGTGGTCCCATTAAAAAGGACATTCTAGAATAAGGCAAGGAACAATGTGGGTGAGCTCATCGTGTGTTGCATTTGTACCAGTTGACTTTCTTTTAACACTCTACAATCACCATACAAGCAAGAAATGCCATAGTGATGGTGATCAATGTGGTTCCTAAAGGGTACACAAGTCCTAGCTATGAAAAACATGTAATACCCCATAGGTTCTTGTTTTGGTTAAAATTAGAATTAGGGCAAGACCCCAAGGATTTTATAATGAAGACCTTGAATTTAATTATCTAGATGCTATGGTTATATTAATCATGATTGGCAATTTGTAGTTTTGACTTGATGATAGTGATAGTATATGTTTTTTATGACAATTACCATAGTAATAACTAATGTGTTTATTATCCTAACAAATGATTAACTCAGATTGTAATGCAAAATAATGTCCTTGGAATAATGGTTTTAGACTATTGTCTATTTCAAATTATAATAATGATTCCAAACCGATGGTTTAAGATTAAGGTATCCAGATTAATATTTATTCAGATTCATTATTTTAGATTATAAATTTATATTGAGTGACACGGACTAATGTTTTCAGACTTACATATACTCAGAATAATGAACTCAAATAAAGGTTTCAGATTATTAGATTAATGTTTTAAATTAAATATTATTTTATAGATCCTTGGATTACCATGTGAAACAAGATGCCTTGATAAATTGATTTTAGTGTGAAGGTAGTAGCTGACATGGACAAGGCTAAACCGAGTAGAAGGGGTTGCTCTATTTCACAAAAAGTCTATTGGTGTCTAGTGAAGGTGCATGGCAGACCAGCAAAGGAAAGAATGATGAAGCCATGTGTTGATCATGACGACAGCATAAGAATACAGATTTCTTGATATAAATGACACAAATGGAAATCAAGGATAGTGCACCCAAATTAATAAGACTGCAATTTTAGGAAGAATTCTCACGAAAACAAAGGTGTCTGGAGAATGTTCTGTATAGCATGAATTGGACCAATGACTGGCGAACATAAGGACAAGAAAATTGAGAAATAGAGATATGTCAGCTAAGAGGTGGAATTGACAACTCAAGCACATCAGTGGGAAAAAAACCAGTCAGATGGTGCCAAGAATTGCATGGCTCAGAAAATCTGCGGAATAAAATGATTTTAGAAAAGAAGGAAAATCCCAGACAAATATTCTGAGAAATTAGTATGCCAGCCAAACCAGCCAATGAGATCTGAGAGGAAAGAGCTCAAAAAATTGGTATAAGTATCAAGTGAAACCAATGGATGAAGGCTGATAAAGTTGTGGGATGTAGACCCAAAGCAAACTGACTTGGATTTTTCTGCTGCCACACAATCTTCACTTTTTGAGGAGCTGGATAACCAACATACTTTTCCTGCAAGTGGCATTCAAGTTGCATGTGGTTCTTCTAATCTATCTGCATCATCTAACATGAATGATGATGAAGATGTTGGTCCTCATGATCTCAGAACAATAAAAGCTAGCTGTAGCTTATCATGCTGGTCTTTGGGGATCTATAATCTTGACCGTGCCAAAAGCTCACTTAGATGGATAAATTAACACAAAATTGCTGACTTTGATTTATAAATGCTTTAGAATAAACAGATATTATTGAACATAATTTTCAAATATTTTCCAACATGGACACAGTACATAACAATTCTATTGCACTAAAGGCTTATAATTTCAAATTTTTAAATTCACAAGCACTAGTTTACTTTTAGTGACTACTAGTCAAGTAAAGACTTCATTGATCAGTTCTTTTCTATTTGAATCTAGATTTGCACAATGAGAGAGAAAATCATAGATCAATGGATTTCTGTATCAATGAAAGAATTTTTGAAATAATTTTTGCAGATTTAGTTATTTCCATTAGTCTCTAATGAAAATTATATTACTTATTATCATTTGAAACCATGCAAGCTTTCAAAACAATACCAGAATACATAAGACCATGATTGTCTACTGCCCGATAAAAAGGTCGTGTCTTTCCCTGCACAGCAACGATCTGAAGTTCATTCCATGCAATTTCTCTTTGTTGCCGTGTCACTTTGCCTGTTTTTACCAACTGCACAAAATTGCAGATTCAGAAAAGAATGATACTTGAAATTAAAAACAAAAAAACAAAAAAAAACAATGTATCCTTGTAGTAGAGTTTTATAAATGCCAATCGAAGCCTTTTGGTGCAACAACAAAACATTCAGCTTTCTACTGCAATACCATTTTCCTTACAGGATTTTTGGAACTGCTTTCTAAAGAAAAATTTAAGAAATCACTGACACGAGCAATTGGAGAGATAAGCTATCCACTCCATTATGAATTAATTATGAAGTTCTTCATAGGAACTAGCCCCTATAGTAGTATCTTCAACTTACATGTGACTGTGCGCATCAGAAAAAGGTTACCTCACTAAAGAGAAAATAAGATGGTCGAGGGATCCGAGAAAGGTTGTTAGCACGATCCACAGCTACCAATCCAAACTTGGGACCATAACCATCTGCCCATTCCCAATTGTCAGATATTGTCCAGAATACGTAGCCAAGAATAGGAACGCCCTGAAATATATCAAGAGTAAGTCCCTTTCAACTTTCAGGTAACCTTAGTAAGAAGAATAAAATAAATTCCTCATGTCCATAAGAAGTTAAGAACCTTGTCCATGGCTGCACGCACAGCCAAAAGATGTTCTAAAATATAAGGTCGACGAATTAAATCAGTTGTATCAGAAACACCATTCTCTGTAATGACGAAAGGAATATTCAAATGTCTATATCTCTCGTGAAATTTAAGCAGCATCCTATACAAGCCATCTGGGTAAACACCTCGCCCAGATTCACTATATTCATCATTCTCCACTAGCTTCAAGCCTGGTGCTGAAATCACTTCCTGAAAAGCAATGAAAAGACATGGAAAGTTTATGTGGATTTGTAGTCCCAAAAATATCAAACCTAAATTTGATTATTTGATATTGTAACATATTATAGCTACAAGCAACTAAACTCTATCAAGAACATAGGAAAACCCCATAATGATGATTGAAATTTGATACCAAGTAAATCAAGAATCCCACAGTTCAATATGCTATTAAATAAAAGCTAAAAACAAGCAATTTGTTTTAGGGATAGGGAAAGACCTGGCCATAATAGTTTATACCAATAAAATCAAGCTTGTCACTGATGCTATCCACATATGCAAAGAGAGTCATTTTATTACTCAAAACAACTGCTGAAAGATCAAAAAGCCCATAAGGTCGCATGAATGAAGCATGATGTGCTATACCAACTCTTGCTACCAATGATGTACTCTTGCTGTCAATATTAAAACAATTTAATTAAATTTATATTGAAGAAAATGGAAAATAAACCTTCTTTATACACCAGGAAAAAATCATAGAATGAGCACTCTACAAGATGAAATGAAGAAATAACACTTTGGAGCCACTCTAGTCTTCCCTGTGACCCACGTGTGTCTTTTCAAGCTGCAAATTTGTATATAGCAGTAGGAGAGAGATACCAAAACTCATGGATATGGTCAAAAGCTTCTGAATGTGCCACAGCCATCCAGTGCATAACTTGACTAAAAACACCCGTAGGCATGGCAGCAGTGGCAACCTCAATAAAATCAGGGTGACCTCCAGGCCAGGCTCCAGCACAGTAAGTCAGCATTGCAAACACATGTGGCTCATTAAATGTTATCCAGTAGTCAACTAAACCAGCAAAGTTTTCAACTGCTAGCCTGCATTTAGAATTCATAATAATAGTAACCAGTAAGTTAAGCAGATAGACTAATTCTTTACCAAATTTAAAAGGTTGGCCAGATGAAATTCACCTTATCCATTCAACTAACTATAGTTTGAATCAATATTATTGATGGCATCTCAAGCTGAATCAAAATATTCTCAAAAGAATGAAGATTGACAGCTATAGACTTAGTTCAAACAAATAAGCAAGTGATGTCTATCATCAAAACTATTATATTAAGCTTTTCCCCCAATTCACATCAAAACTAATAGAGAAGCATACTATTTTGCAGTTACGAACACATCAAAGCTTGAGTAATTATATCTTTATTTTGGATATGTGTATGCTGGTAGTTTGGATTGAGAAATCATCCTAGCAAGGCCCAAGCTTTCATCATAAGCTACTGTTACTATAGTTTTAAAAGTGATCAAAGATTATATAAATGTTAGGTGCCATGGGAAGATTTTAAAGAAATTTATAGCCATAGGTGTTCAATGTATATTTATAGGGTACAAGAGCTTGTAGAAAGAAAGAAAGACACGAAATTATATTAATGTCCACAGATGACCAAAAATAGCTCAATGGGACTCAAAACCATTCTGGCTCAACTTCAGCAAACCAGCCTAGGGTGCAATACAGAAATAAAAAAGCCTATCCAATACTCTCTCTCATATCCTACCAAGTCAACAGTTTACTCTTAATGTGAATGGGGGATGACGATTAGATGCTCCAGTCATGGAATGGAAAATCTTGATTGAAGCTCACAAACCATTATAGAAAAGGTAGGGGAGTCCTGTTCCCACCAACCCCATACTTATTAGTTGATGGAGCTCCACCCCTGTCCCCCTTAATAATAGTAATAGTAACGTAAATCCATCTTGTGCCCTATCTATATCTCTGGTGGAAGGTGGTTCAGTTCAGGCATTACAGTCCACCAACTGCAGTGGCAAGAAAGCCCTAACTCCATCTGGTCGTTCACTGTTCACCTCCTCCCCGCCACTCACTATAGTTATAAAGAGGTGGGGGGGGTAGCCCCAACTATAAATAGCTGGTGGTGGACTGCATAGAGATATAAGAACCAAAAAGTATGCAAGGGAAAGATGGATCAACAATTAAATAGTTCTTGGAAACAAACTACAGTTCTTGAATTAGCTTGTAGGAAGCATTCAGAAATGCCAAACCATTGGTTGCCCCTTCATTTACAAAATGAAGTGTGTCCTAGTAAAAAGGCATTTGTGTCCTTGAATGAATCAAACTAACATAATCATGGGAGCATCAATCAAAGGCTATTATCATAAAAATGTATATATGAGTGGGTCTGCTTTCTTTTTTTCTTAGGAAGTATATGGATTTCCAAATAACCTGAATCTAATTCACTCTTAAGTCACATTAGTTAAAAGATGACAAACATTTATCACAAATAACCAGTAATGATTTACAAATGAGATTTATGTGCTTATATATGTTGCATTAAGGATTCAATACACAATAGCTCATACTTATGATCTGAAGTCAATGGGAAGAAATAACATCAATCTTGGTTATGCTTCAAGAAGGGGTGACGTTTGATACAGGAAAAAATCAGTATATTGAGCATTCCAAATAATACAATTGACAGTGTAGCTATAAATAATCTTTAATGGGAAAGAAAAAAAATCCCAATCAAAGGACATATCTATTCATAAACAATCATTTCACATATGATAATACTTAGCTCTTGACCATTCTAATCAACTATCAAGCATTGCTATCAAACTATTGCTGCCTTCTTGAAAGATGTTCTTACACACTCAATTTTAAATAAGATATTAACCACCTTGAGTGAAATTTGATGGATCTCTCTTACCCCTCACAAATTGTTTTCAACCGTTAATCATTTATAAAAATGTCACCTGGGGAACAAAACCGCGATGAAAGAATGTGAGTGACAATAGGAGAAGAAAGTATCTCATAGCAACAGATACAGTTGTTGAATAAAAATCTCATTATGAACAGAAAACACAGGAATGAATCAAAGACTTGAAAAGAAATAAATTTTATCAGACATAATTATTTCAACAGCAAGTCAACTTGCTTTTGGTTTTCAAAGATGCATATTGTTTTCTCTTTTCTTTCACCAATCTTGGTTTTGAACTCTAGAGACTACTAACAAAACCAATATACATGAAATCAACTGCTAGCTTCCAAACATTCAAATCTCATCTGAGTCCATCAAAGTAACATGAACAGAAGCAGAAGACTCACTTGGTGAATTCCAAGAAATAATTTACAGTCTTCTCATGCCTCCAGCCTCCATACGCTGCAGCCCAAGGTGGAAGAGAGTGATGGAATAATGTTAACATCACGCGCATGCCATAGGTACGAACTCTTTCTATAATCCATTTATAGCGTTGCAAAGCATCCCAGTTCACCTGCAACAATGAGGAAGCCTTTCATGTCAAAATTGCTTATTACGCACAACCTTAGAGGTAGCCATAAACATGCCCATTCAAAACTCAAAGCTAATCCTAAAGTAAAGCAAACAATGGTAAAATCATGGAATTGAGAGACATTGGTATGTCTTGTCGGTTGTAATTATTTGTACCAGGGAGAATTTCTTTTACTAAAAGAATGTCTCAATTCCTCCACATTCTATGCATGTTATTTAATGCCTTTCGTTCTCTTTTCTTCTCTTAGTTAATTCTGATGTGTATCAGACTTTCAAACAAACTTATCCTACTTAAACAGAAAAGGACCCGATGCAATATCATCTATTAACCCTTGCAGTGCATTATAGACTGTGAATGTGTGCAGTGAACTGACACTTTGGCATTTAAAAGCACAACCAGCATCTGCCCAATAAAGGTCCAATGGAATCTTGTAATTTATGTCGTACCGATTTGTGAATGCCATTAATGGGTTCCATAGGCATAATCCTAGTCCAATCCACTCCCATCCGAAAAACAGTTACACCTGTATCTTTCGCAAGCTGGAGTTCTGTATCTGGATCAGACCAAAAGCGCAATCGTTCTTCCCTGTTAAATCACGAACATTTTAATATTTATACATTTGGTGTTTCCCATGCATAATTAAGTGATATCATTTCAGGAACCAACTATGCTAAACTTGAGTCAATCTTAATGACACTTAAGTGTCTGGATCAAACCAGGAACACAATTATTCTTCCCTGTTAAATGACAAAAACTTCAATTATATTCGATTCATGTTTCCAGTGCATCATTGCATAATATCATTCAAGAATCAGCTACATTAATATAGGGTTAATCTTCATGACCTATATTTCATGAATGGTGGTTCAGAAGAACCCTGCAGGCTTCTCTCATTGTTCATTTGGCATTCATTGCATTTAAATGATTATCACTTGGGTTAAAACGCCAGAAGTTAGAGGAAGATGCCAAAAAGTTTCTCCTCATGCAAGAGATACAGGCATTTAGGCTGTAGACCACCTCTACAGGTGGTACCGAAGGTTGAGGACCTGTTGACACGTCAGGCACTCTCTCCCCACAAATATCATTATGCACTCTAACTGCATCCAGGGTTGGGACAAGGTTTTCAATCTCCTAACAAAGCAGAGGGTGGAGAGCTCCAACAACGGGAGAGCGTTGGGCCCGCAGGACAGAGACTCTTGGCATAATTTTAGCTTGCAATCTCATTTGTAAAACCTTCATCATGGAGTATCGTGCTTTTACAAACAATTCATTGTGGAGCCATAGCTCATTATTCGTCGATGATAAAAATTAACAGCTAGGCCGTTCAAATACCATCAAATTCAAGCTCTGGGTTTGACTACTTACGGATGACAAACATTGTGCCAGGCAGCAACGTTATGGCTTTCCTCCTCTTCTTCAGATAATTTGTTAATGTTTCTGATCAGCGCTTCCATGCCCACTTTCAAAAGCTTCTTCCTTTTGCCAGCAGCATCGACTTGCAATGTTGACTCTTCAACACGGTTTGGTTGCTCTGTAGAAGATTGCGGGTTCGAATCCTGGTTCTTGTTCTGGGCAAATTCAAGCCAGGCATCGTGCAGATTGTCTTCAACATGGGCAGGGGCAGTTGCCAAACCAAAGAAGAAGCCCCCATCTTCTTCTGCAATGCAACAGAAAATTCAAAATAGATTTTGAAGAATAAATCTGCAATAGAAATAGAAATTCAAAATACAATATCGAATTCAGAAACAATATGTTCGAGTGAAACCGAAGAGTAAGTAGTAAAGGGTGTTTAATTACCAGGTTTATGAATATCAAATGTAGCGAGCACCTCCTGTGATTCGTCTAAAGGATTGTCAATTGGGGAAAGAAATTTCTTGCGGTATCTCCTGAAAGCGAAAACATTTGCACCTACTGAAATCGTGGCCAGCAGACCCACAACCTGCACCACGACGCTTACGATGCCCATTCTTCGCTTATCTTAATTCTGGACTGCAAATTTAGTCACGGGACACAGTAGATCGCAAGGGAAAACATAATTTAAAAAGAGACATATCTCGATAACTCATGTGTGGCGCCTAATTTCCATTCATCTCGGCCTGAATGGTGCTTCTCCAGCGCGATTTTCCTCTTAACGGGATGAATGAAAAAGTTGTCTAAATTAAATATTATAAAATTAAAATTCCCGGGAGTTCCGTGTGACTTTGGCCATCTAGTTTGGATAGCATGAAAGCTTCGCTTGTTGGACAACGTACCCAGATTTTGTTCATAGAGATTGCGTCTAGAAATTTGTTTTAAAATATCAAATGTGTTCCATCTAGAATTCAGAATTTAAAATTAAAATTACTCATAAAGGAGTCCATTTATAAAGTTTTTGCATTTAATATTAACATTACTTTTTCAACAAGAGACGCATTTGCTAGGTTCTATCAATTGTGGGGTGTGATTGATTGTTTTAAACATTTAGTTGATCAAAACAGTTAGGAATGTAACGTAATTGTTTGTTGTTGTATAATGTTATTATTAAAATTGATTAATGTTGCAAAAAAAATTAAAAAAATCAATTATACAAATATATATTATTATAATAAGTCCATATATATATTTATATTTCTTCTTATTCTTTTGATATTGTGATGTTTATGTAATTGCTAAACTAGCACTTGCACCTACAGGAGGTTCAAGGGAGACGCCGATAGGAAATTAAAGAAAAATCATCAATGATTTGTAACAATATGTAGTTGGTTGTAAATAAATATATTGTATAGACGTATGCATTGCAAAATATAAACTTAGTAAGGCAAATATGTTTATAATATGTGAAAGTTTAGTAAGGAAAATATGAGAAAGTTTAGTAAGGCAAATATTATGTAGTGAAACCTTGTATGGAAATCCTTGTGATATGTGTTAGCTTAAAAGTTGTGAAATATGTGTTTGAGGTTATGGGAAGAGCTATGTGACCCTTAGAGCTCGAGGGTGGATTGAATATCAATCCTATGGTTGGTAGGAGAGCTATTGGCCATTTTTTTTCTTTTGTTGTTTTCACTTTTAAAGTTATGTGTTGAAGTTGGAAAATCATTTGGGAGTTCTTCAATTTGGAGCTTCAACAAAATAGGCATGTGCCTTGTGCAATGAATTTATTTTCAAGTTTTCATGAATGTAGTTATGTGGAATATAATTGTGTGTATTGATATGCCTTATAAGGCTAGTTGTGTATTTTCCCAAAGGAAGATATTTATTCATTTTCATTGTTATTGTGTATTTAAGAAATAAAACATAGATTTAAAACTCCATGTTGGAAAGTGTATAGGGTTTGTTGTTAATAGAAAATATACAAAAATAGGACCAAGGATTAAGTTAATGCTTTTCTTTTTCTTTTTTTTACAGTTTGGTTTATTATTTAGATTGTGAGAGTAGAAAGGAGAAAGGTTCAATAAAGCATTAGATTGAATAATTGGTTTATCAAATAAAATATCTAGCCTTTCCAAAATTGTCTTATAAGGGAATCCTTTAAGAAAAGCTCTAAGTTGATTAGTCAAATTCTTATATATATGTTAAATTATATCATTTTAAACCTTATTAACAAATAAGATTTATAAATAGATGATTGTATGAATCATATAGATTTTTGAATAATCATTTAATATTATAAATATTTATTTAATTGAATTTGGAATAGATGTAATAAAATATACATTTATTTTATAAAAGTATTTAATATTTTATACATATATTTAAACTTTTATTAAATAATAGAATTAATAAACAATATATGTATATACAAAATATAAAATTATATATATATATATATATATATATATATATATATATATAACTTCTATAGATAATAGTTATAAATTATAGTTTTGAACTTTAAAAGTGAAAATTATATGTATAGAATGTTGTAAGAGGAAATGTTTTACCTTATTTCACTTATTATGATTCCATGATGGATATAAAGATGAAATAGACAATCTAAGTAAAATAATTTAAATTTTGTGAATTGTTTGAAAATAAAGTTGTATATTAGAGAAATAAATTCCTTAGGCATGTTGTAAATTAGTTTGAAATAAGTTATTTTGAAGAACTAACTATCATGATAGTTAATAGAATGATTAGTTTAATATGGAAGAAGATAAAAGGGAAGTTTTTAATTCTTCTAGCTATACCAATAATTGCCACGATTTATATAAGTGCGTATTCATTTTAAAAAATTATTTATTTAAAATATTTTCCTTAAAACAAATAAATAAATAGATCTATAAATTGGGAGCATGAATTAATATACATGTATATAATTAAAAATTAAGCAATTCTTATTTATATAATACATACATATATATGAATACATATATGTACATCATATATTTTAAAAGTATTTGTATTATTATACTATGTTTTAATAAATATTAGATAAAAACTAAAATTAAAAGTTGAATCACATATAATAAAAGATTTAAAAATTAAAGATATATATATATATATACACGCATTGGTAGACCCCATAAAAGGATTTGAGCCATCCTCTTGCAAAGAGTTAAAGAAACAAATACAATATACATTTTAATATTTATATATCGAATCTTAAATATGTGTATCTGTAATACAAATTTTTCTCTATAACGTTATGAATAAAAACATACATATACACACAATATACACACATATTTATAGATATAAAATTATGGTAACCGCTTTTAATAAATAAATAACGAATTGTTGCGGATCTGTAATATGGCATGGCTATTGCAGCAAATGCATTGTTCATCAAAACGTATAAAGTTTGTGAATCATTAAATGGTTGAGGAAGAATCTATGTATATTGAAACTATATATATATAATAAAAATAATCAAACCAAATGAAGCATGTCTGCTCAGTCGTGATTTGCAAGAAAAGATAGACAGAAATTTAATTTGGTTTGTAAAATTTGCACAGCGAAGGCGGGTTTCAGATTGTTAAAGGAATTAAATAGTTGAAGTTAGTTATGATTAAAAAGTAGTTCTATTTAATTAAATGATTTTTGAAATAAAAGATTATAGATTTAATTAAAGACCATGCCAATGACAACTAGTATCACCGTATCAAGGGAGAAGTAGACACCTGGTAATTGCATGGTACAGTTGTCATTTTTCCTAATACACGTTGCTAACATCATCACACTTGATGGTAGTGACGGGACGGATTAATCGACACACTCTAAGCATTCGACTGCTTAGGTGGTCGGGCCATGTGGGGCCATTTTACTCTGTACTTTCCTGTTTCGGTGGACTGATTTTGAATTTCATGTTGCCGTCTCGTTTCCATTCTGTTGTCATTTCCATTCACGTTGTACGGATTTTATTTACCGTTTCCACTGTTATGTTACGTTTCTATTGGCACCTGCAGATTTTTTGTTTCCACCATTATGCTACTGTGGGAGCTGTAAGTGTTGCAAAATCAGTCAGTGTCTTGAAGATTTCCTCAGAAACTATGGGAGCAAGCATGCTTTGCAAGAGTTAGTATCCTCTCTGCAGAATCTCTGCCATGCGAAGCGATATCTTCAATGTTGATCTACTGCGCAAAAGAGAAAATATGGTTTGATGTAAGGGGTTCTTAATCCCGCATGCACTGGGTGAGAAGAAACAATGGAAAAAGGGATTATAACATTAAGCTTAAGATGCTTACTATAATGCAAAGAAAATGTTGTATTTTCAATTTCCAATTCTAAATTAAGCTAAATGGTATTGTGTTTTGATAGATGTATTAGTCAGATTTGAATTAAGTGATTCATCTTGGCTTTATTTTTAATTATTATTACTTAATTCATCTTGGCTTTATTTTTAATTATTATTATTGTTGTTTAATTATTTCAAACGTTAGTTTTTCTATATTAAGGATGAAAAATAATTATTATTAATTATTTCAAAAGTTTTATTTTTAAGATAAAAAACGTATCATTTATTTTTATAAAATTTATTTATAAGGGTGAAAATAATATTATGATGATATATGTTTTAATTTATTTTATGTTTATTTTTGGACCATGTCTTGGTATATATGTATTATGATAAGATGCTTACTATAATGCAAAGAAAATGTTGTATTTTCAATTTCCAATTCTAAATTAAGCTAAATGGTATTGTGTTTTGATAGATGTATTAGTGATTTGAATTAAATTGATTCATCTTGGCTTTATTTTTAATTATTATTACTTAATTCATCTTGACTTTATTTTTAAATTATTATTGTTGTTTAATTATTTCAAAGCGTTAGTTTTACTACATTAAGGATGAAAAAAATAATTATTAATTATTTCAAAAGTTTTATTTTTAAATAAAAAATGTTTCATTTATTTTTATAAAATTTATTTATAAGGGTGAAAATAATATTATGATGATATATGTTTTAATTTATTTTGTGTTTATTTTTGGACCATGTCTTGGTATATATGTATTATGATAAATGTCATACTCTAATGTAAAGTCAAGCATATTTGCATAGATTTCATCTCCGCGCAAGATCTTTTATTTATTAACACTTGACTTCATGTTCATATATGCTCGATCTATCCATCTAATTATCCATAATAATATACATTTTTTTATTTTTTATTTTTTGAAAACAAAGGGGTAAAAACTTTATTAGAAATCAGAAAAGAGCATTACAATAATAACCACGGGACCCAGTCCCAGAAAACAAGGCGAAAACCCCACAACATAAAACAAAATCAACTATCCCCATGTATCCTCCTATCCTCTTCCAAGAACTGGTCTAAATCCAGATGCAGCTCAGGGTTAACTTGATCCCAATCCTCAACCTTCCAACCATTATCTTGCTCAGAGGCCCATTTGGCCAAGCAGTCAGCAACGCGATTCCACTCCCTTGGGATGTGAACAAAGGATGCCTCCTCCATCCGAGAACTAACTTGAAGAATCCGTTGAACCACCGAAGCCAACTGCCAATTTATATCAGATATCTTTCGCTCATTCAAGAGATTAATCAAAATCTGTGAATCAGCTTCACATATAACCTTTCTCCATCCCAAAGCAAGGGCCCGCTCCATAGCATGAAGAATTGCTAGACCCTCCATGAAGTTAACAGTCTTCACCCCCTCATGTATAGAGAATAGAAAAATCACCGAACCAGCTGAGTCCCTGCCAACCCCACCAATTCCAGCAGGCCCAGGATTTCCCCTAGAAGAACCATCAGTATTGATCTTTAAAAATCCATTGGGAGGAGGTAACCACCTTCCAACCCGTTGGACCCTCTTTTTCCCATGCCTACAGTTCCTAGAACTGACAAAAGATGAATGAATTTCTTGAAGACCTAGTCTGGCCACCAACTCAGCATCACCTCTCTCCAAGGGGAAAACCACATCACATTTAGCTAAAACAGACTCCTGCACCATTCCAAGCATACGCATCCAAACTTGCCGACCCACCAACTTCTGATCACGAAAAATTCTGCGGTTCCGCTCCAACCAAATCTGCCAAAGCAGAAAGGTAGGGCCCACGAACCAAACTTCCTGCAAAAAGGAAGCCATAGAAGGAGGTCTTCCCATACTATCCCAGAATTCAACCAAAGAGCACGCATGAATACAGGGAAGCTTCCACACCTCCCACCACCAATGCCAAAGTTGCACAACAAAGGGGCACCGAAAGAACAAATGTGAAGAATCCTCTTCCGCTCCCCCACACAAAACACAAATTGAAGGTCCTTGAAATCCCCGTTTACGAATGTTATCCCAGGTCAAGCACCTATTCCAAGCCAAAGTCCAAACAAAGCAGTTGCATTTAGGCCACGAGAGTTTATTCCACACCCTTTTCCACCAATGAACCTCGCCCCAGTTAGCTTCTGAGCCAATAACACCTGATAACCAGAAGCAACAGAGTAAACCCCCTTAGGATTATGGGTCCAAGCAAGAATATCTTCTTCCAGAAGAGAACTACAACTCCTACTATGAAGAATCTTGTGAAGCTCAGCACTTTCTTCCGCAAGTCCCAAATCTGGCCACTCTGCGGGATCCTTCCAATGAGCTACCTCCAACTGACCAAAAGAAGCAACAGACTTGAAGTCACTCACCCTAGCCCAGCCAGCCTCGAGAAATCTTTGGCACAAAGGAAGTAGATTGGGGAACTGAGAAGTAAGTGGAGGGAATCCATCCCAAGAATCCGACCAGAAGAGAGCCTCAGTTCCTCGTCTACAGATCCAAAATAAACCTTCCTTAATAAGCTTTGCACCCTTCTGAAGAGTATTCCAAATCACTGAACCTTTCCCCTCAAGAGGGTAACGAGGAAGATCCTGCCGTGGAATCCCCGGGAAATACTTATGAGATAATATCCATGGCTGATCCTGTTCCACACACCATCTCCAAAATAGCTTAGCAGCCACAGCCACTCCAGATAACGCAGACTGTCGAAGACCAAGACCACCAAATTGCTTTGGGCTGCACACAACATCCCACCTAACCAGGCTCCACTTGGAAGAAGCCAAACTTCCCGCCCATAAGAACTGCCTTTCAAGAGAATCCAACTCCCTCAGAAAACCCATCGGAGCCACCTGAAGCATACATCTGTAGGTAGGGAGAGCCTGCACCACCGACTTGAGAAGCTGAACCCGCCCCGCAAAAGACAACCATCTGTGGGTCCAATGATTAACTTTTGCACGGAGCTTATCAATAATATTCTGCCAAGAACCCTTGGGAAGATGGCGAACAGAAATTGGGAAACCCAGATAAGTCAAAGGGAGAACCCCTATCTGAAACCTTAAGATATTAGCAATTCTTCTCTGTATGGGGCTCGGCGTGTTGAAGAAGAATATGGAAGACTTCTCCTCATTAATCAATTGTCCTGAAGCAACAAGATATATGTCCAACACCTGCCTCAAGTTAGTAGCTTCCCTAACAGTAGCCATCCCCATCAGGGCAGTATCATCAACAAACTGCAAATGAGATTGCGGAGGCAAGTCTCCACCCCATCGCCAACCTTGAATGATGCCAAGCTCCACCCTTCTTTTCAACAAACGACCAAGGCCTTCCACAAGAAGCAGAAAAAGATACGGAGAAAGAGGATCCCCTTGGCGCAAACCCCTAGAGGCACCAAAAAGTTCAGAATGATCTCCATTTATCAAAACTGAGAAGGAAACAGATGTGACACAGCTCATGACCCATTGGATCCACTCCTCACCAAAACCAAAAGCAACAAGGATCTTCTGCAAAAAAGACCATCTAACCCTGTCATAAGCCTTAGCCATATCCAGCTTAATGAACATAGCCTTCTCATGGGAGTTGTCCATGGAGTGGATGGTCTCCGTAGCAATGACAACCCCATCAAGAATCTGCCGACCTGCCACAAATCCACTCTGTTCCTCCGAAATCAACACTTTAAGCCACTTCTTCAGTCTCTCAGCCAATAACTTTGAGATGATTTTATAAGCCACATTGCAAAGAGAGATAGGCCGGAACTGAGATAACCTATCAGCCCCTTCACACTTGGGTATGAGAGCAAGGAAGGTGGAGTTCAGAGCACGAAGCATCTGTTTATTCCTTTGGGACTCAAGGACAACAGCCAGAAGATCCAACTTTATGATATCCCAGAATTCCTGAAAAAATTCAATCGGGAAACCATCGGGACCAGGAGCTTTACCCTTCTTCATCTGAAACACAATCCCCTCCAGCTCATCAAGAGAGATATCTTTCATCAAATACTCATTCGCCTCCCTGGAGACCAACTGAGGAATACAAGAAAGAACCTGTGCTTCCTCAACAGAGCCCCCTTGTGAATCCTCCCTAAATAAAGTAGCAAAATACTGAGATGCCTCAGCAGAGATTTCTTGAAACGAGGCAAGACGTTCACCCCTATCATTCACCAGAAAAGGAATGGAATTACCATGCCTCCTATCCTTCACAGAATTGAAGAAGAAGGCGGTGTTTTTATCACCTTCCTGTAACCATTCAACCCGGGCCTTTTGCTTCCAATAGATTTCTTCCCGCAATTCAAATTCCTCAACCACTTTCAAAGTCTTAGCCTCCTCCCTTAGAAGATCCTCAGAGGCCCCATTCTCACGAATCAACCGCGTAATATTATTCAACTCCTCCTGTGCGGCAACCTTAGCATGAAAGATATTACCAAAACATCGCCGATTCCACCTTTTAAGCTGATATTTGACAAACTGAAGAAGCTTGGAGAATGTGTACATTGCCGTACCAAAAGTTGGTCTACCAATCCGCCACCACTCAGCCACATAATCATGAAGAGTGGGATCCCGTAACCACATAAGCTGGAACTTGAATGAGGGAGACCGAGGCCCCCGTGCAGAGATAATACTAAGCTTAATAGGCCAATGATCAGAACCTCTCCAATCAAGAATTTCAGATCGAGTGGACCATAAGTTTCCAACCCAATAACAGGAAACCAAGAAACGATCTAGCCTCTCAGCAACACAACTCTCACCAATTCTCCTATTATTCCAAGTGAAGCGACCATTACTAGGTAGAACATCAATAAGATTTAATTCAGAAATGCTATCTCTGAATAACAGAGCAGAAGGCTCCAACCTAGGAATTCCACCTCTTTTCTCAGACAATTCCACAATAGCATTAAAATCGCCAGCCATAACCCACGGATGGTAAGGAGCTAAGCTACGAACAAAACGAAGATGGGACCATAGAAGTTGTTTACCCAGAAACTCAACAGGAGCATCCACATTAGAGAGGAGAATACACTCACCAGTCTCATACCAAGAGGCGACAAGGGATATAGAGGATCTAGAGGACATCCACCATAGGGGGAAAATCTTCCGAGGGTTCCAAAAGCAAGCCACCCCTCCAGAAGCACCAAGAGCCCCCACACACTGGCATTCACCATATTTCCATAGCTTAGGAGCCATGGCCAACATATTATCTACAGATAATTTCGTCTCCTGAAGAAAAAGAACATCCGGAGATTGATTCCTAACCAAATCACGAACAGCTTTTTGTCGAGGGCCACTGTTCAAGCCCCTTACATTCCATGAGAGAACAATCATTTCTGGGGGCATGAAAAATGTGAATCAAGAGTCTTGACTGACCCTGACTCCACCAAAGTTTCCCCAGTTAATTTAATCTTCTCCATATCCTTTTTCCTTCCCAGCTTGGAAGTCCTGTCACCAACCCCTTTCTTCAGTTCATTTTGCTGAATACCTAAACGAGAGGAGGCCAAAGAGCTCTTCCCCACATCCTTGCCACCTTTCAGGGGCAATGGGGAGCCACCTCCACCACTCTTCGAAGCTCCAATAGAAGATTCTTGTTCAGTCTGGACAATCAATTGTTGATCTGTATCCATCTGCCCAACCCCAATCTCCTGCACATCCTGCATGGCCTCCAATGGTGGCCCATCCTGTCCTGTACCCAAAGTTCCCTGATCCAAGTTCAACAACCCCGGATTCACTTCCTCCTGGCTGAGATCATCCAGCACCTCAAACCTATTAAAAGTTTCATCATCCTGCCTCTCCCTCAAGGTCCGCTTCTGGCCCCGATTCCTATTGCGAGCCTTAACAGGGACATAACCATCATCTCCATTACCATCACCCGGAATAGGCTCCTTACCATTATCAGTCCTAGGAGGATTACGAGAAGGCTGAGAAGGTTGGGGCCCCACAGGCTTAGCCCTAGGGCATCTACGCTGCAAGTGACCATATTCATGACAAAGGCGACACCGAAAAGGTAGGGTTTCGTAATCTAGCTGTTGAACCCAAGTATATGATCCAACACTCACTTCAACAGAATCTGGTAGTGGCTTGCTTAAATCAATTTCTACACAGATACGAGCAAAAGTCATTACCTTTTTATACTGCGTCTGTTGTGAAGACCCAATAGGTTTACCGAGCATTGAAGCCACCAAATGCAACACGTCATCCCGCCAACACTCAACTGGAAACCACGGCAACCGAACCCAAACTGGAATCCGACTCGGTATTGCCTCAGTCGGGTTGAAGCCAGCATGCCATGGCTTGATAAACAAACCCACCTGGTTATAAAAATAGGGGCCACCCTCGAAGACCTTATTCCGATCTGCCATGCAATCAAAAGAGACCATAAAAAAGTTGTTCGCAAGGAGCCTAATCTCCATCTCCCCCTCCGGCATCCAAGTCCGTTGAGCCCAGGATTCCAAAAAATGCAGCGAGACTCTCAAACCCATGAACTTGCAATAAAAAGAGTGCCTTGAATAGTATTCAATATCATCTGCAAGCATTTCCATCGGGATAATCAGCTTCGGTCGCTCTTTGCATCTTTCCAAACACCCATTAATCTTCGTAATTCGGGAACCATTAACCGATCCTAGATCATTCATCTCCATCTCTGAAGAAAACAGCGTATTATCAAAAACATTCACTCCATGCGCCGAAGGCTTCGAACCAAATGCTGAACGGAAATCCAATTTGGGGCTAACCCCAGATGTTTCCCCACCCGGCATAGCAAAAAACAAGATCCCCAGCAGGCATGCAAACCCCGAGGACACTTTAGCAAGAAATGGAAAAAAGAAAAGACCCCAAGGGCAGGATCAAAACCCTTCCACCCACAAGCCACCCAAACAGTAGCAAGAAGGCCTCCAGAAAAGAAAAAAACCCCACCACCACAGCCCCGATAGCTTCAAAACCCAGCGAGCAACACCGCGAGCGAGCTGGGCCGCGATGCAGCCTGGCACAAACTGCGAGCTGCCAGCGCCATCAAAGTCGATTCAATATAATCATCTCAAAAAATCTAATAATATACACATTGATTCATAACGATGTTTCATTTATTTTGTGTTTGTTACGGACCGTAATGCTGGTATATATGTATTATGACAAATGTCATGCACGATGTAAGTCAAGCATATTTGCATAGATTTCATCTACGCACAAGATCTTTTATTTATTAACACTTGACTTCATATTCATATATGTTCGATCTATCCATCTAATTATCCATAATAATATACACATTGATTCATAAACTATGTTTATCATTGATCTATTCCATCTATTTTATCATAAATCAAGTTGAGAATCATGGGGTCATCCTCATAACTATGAACTCAACTTGTCTAAACTCAAATTGGCCTATTGACCCCCTTTGCCTCTCACCTAAAGTCATATGTGTGTCTGTGTGGGTGTTTATGTAAATTACTATGTATTGGTATAAAAATATTCTTTTCTATTCATTTTAGACAATACACATTCAATTTTCTCTCAATTTAGGAGGATTTAGAAGGTCAATGAATAATAATGCATTTGGATTTGGTGCTTAAAAAGGAGTGACAAGTCTAATTTCTAAGAAAATTATCTATTGTAAGTCATTAAATTAACATCCTTAATTGACTTGACATAACAAAAAATAGTGAGACTCCATCAATTTAGAGATTTTTTTCAAGAGAAATGGTTAAAAAGGCAAAGTAGAACAATATAACAATGTAGATGAAAGAGAAATTTTGACACAAATTTGCAAAAGGTTTTTTAAATGTAAATTTATATGATTTTTTTATTAATGAGTCTATTCTCTTGTTCAAAAATGAAATTCAACAGTTTTAAAATACGATTATAAGGTGTATTGTTTCATCACACATTTATATATCTATTGAACATATATTTATATGTCCTCTTTTTATAAGTTCACTTTTTGTGTCTTTTTTACACTACTTCTTTATATAAATCTAGTTTGATGTGATGCCTTTAGTTTTTTATTATATTTTCAATACACTCAAAGTAATCAATATATCTTCCTTAATTAGCATTTTCATCAAGTTCACTAAATTCTCAAGAATAAAATAACAACAATCAATATTCTAATTTCTAACATATTACAACAAAACTAATTCCAATAACACTTATTATTAAAATGATTTGTGAAAAAATAATTCTTAAATGAAAATATAACAATAACATAAAAAAATATAAACAAAATATTATAATTCATTAAATTCAATGAAAAAAATATTTTATAGTCCATGTTAATGAACAGTAGGAAAATTTATATTATTCAAATTTAATATCATTTTTCTTTTCTTTTCTTCATTCATAAAAATATATTTCAAATTTATTAAATTAGAAATATTAAACAATAATAAGTCCCCCATTGAATTATAATCATACTTGTACCTCTCAAAATCTAAATAAATAATGGATATCTACAATAGCAAATAAGACGACATGTCA
>VDFB02031411.1:0-27170 GCA_007258455.2 Sequoia sempervirens | reverse complement strand
AACTAGGCCTTCTACAACTTGTTTACCATGGAAAAGTAGTTGACCCTTGGGATTTTTAGAGGTGGAGGGCTTCAACTAATTGGTTAAGTCTTGGAATATGGGTCTAAGGGAGATTTTTGAGCCAGAGGCTTCTCCCTTAGATGAGGACACTTTTACTTTTGGTGCCATACTTCTAGGATTGATGCAGGTTAGGGTTTTCTTTAACAACACTAGGGTTTATAGCTTGGGTATGGTTGGACACTCAGGAAATTATAATTTGATAGTAATTACATTCGAATTGAATGTCAAACCTTAAAAGAAATGATGAAAACCAAGAAACCCAATAACACAACAAAAGCACAATTGAAAACTAGCAAGTTTTGAGTAATTTGAGAAACAAGATAGCCTTTTAACTTACTGGTTTCACAGTTGCTTGAAAACCCTAGCTTTTTCGTCGAGTAGGCTTGAAAATCATAACACAAGCTCCTTGAATGCATCAAATGCTTTTGACAACCTTCAATTATGCTTTAAAGTGAGTTTTAACAGCTTTGAAACCTCCTAATTTGGTAGATCTATGTCTTATCTACCATTATGGTTCGATCACGCGAACCAATATGGCTCACTTTCCTTCAAACTCAACTTTTAATGTTGACCATTGATCATGCATTGAAATTGATTGACAAACGATCCATATTGAGTCAACAATGTTTGAAAAAGCTGACTATAAGCCTCGTTCCTTGTCAACTAATCAAAAATAAGTTGTGCATAGCAGAATCTCCAAGTCAGTCGTATGCTCCATCACTCACTTAAGCACAAAGGGAATCCACATGTCAGTTTCGCTGCTTCCCGTTGACCTTAACCCACATGCAAATTTTAGTAGTGAGGATGCAGGGAAGGGCTTATATTAGATTTCAAACCTTCAAAATGTGTGTGCCTTACTACAAGGTTGCTTTCCCGTGCACATATTCTTCTTATATAATCGATGGTGAAGATTAAAAGATCTCATTTTCTTTTAAAACATGTGCTTATAAATCCTTTTAGTAGCACATATTTTATCGTTCGTACCCCTTTGCCAAAATATTTGATTAATATTTCACCCCTTTGTAATGTTCTTTCAACCACTCTGATATTTCCATGTGGCATACTCTCACTTCCCTGTTGAGAGACAAGAGATAAAGGTGGGTTCCCCGTGGGATGGTGGGGAGTAGTCGAGATTCAACCGCATCATCTTATCTCAACCATCGATCTTAAGAGACAAAGTATTCACTACCTTCAAAACTTAGTAGGTCACACTAACAAAGGGACAGATGTCCTTAGCCCGCTAGCCCATGGCATTATTTTAATGCTTATTAAAATCAGGCATAGACATGGGGAATAGCCTAGATGTAGCCAAGTCATTCAATCTCTATCGTTGATATATTTCATCTTGCCACCTGTTGAATTTCAAAGACATGGGCCCGCAACTATAGAGGGGAACATGGCACTCGCCCACCAACTTGTGAGAATATTATATTGAATAATAGAACCCGACGGGGGCATAGGGAGTGGTTAGGAAATTTGATCATGATAATCCAACGACCTGCATAAGATTGTTAATTCTACATGTGCACATGTTAGTTCTTAAAAAGAGGGCCCCTACTAGGTGAACGATGGCTGGGGAAATAAGACTTAGGTACGAGAATTTAGGTGAATGATGAAAATATTAAACCTTGAACCTAGCACCTTGGAGAATAATTAAGATTATGAACTTGCATAACATAAAGGAAATGTTTTTAATAAATCGAGGAGTAACGATCGAGATTGCTAGGATTTAGGGGCCAGTGACAAGATGGGTTAAATGGCATAAGTCATGACTTTAGTGATTGGGAACCGGTGATAAAAGGTCAACATCAAATTAGAATGCTTGCAAACAATTCAGACTTAGGATTTTTTCAAAAAGGGTTTAAGCAACTCAAAAACTCTAAGGTGTAAGAATAAGCGAAACCCTAAGCCCTAGGTCATGAAAACAACTAGATTTTGCAAATTTTTTGAGTGGAATAGAAAGAATTTTTAGGGCTTCCACCACATCCATCACATAGATATACAAATTATACATCCATCCATAACATATGTATACATTAGAAAAGTACAAAATCATGAGCATGTATAAATAATTATCCATAATCATCTCATAACACATAATAAATCCACAATGAAATATGGTACATCTCATATATCATAAAAAATGAGAATGTCATATACATCATCATGTAACATGTGTGATATACAAATATTAAAAAAATGCATATATACAAGGCCTCAACTAGGTTGATGAATGTATATAAAAAAACCATGTTTATACAAAGTCTCTAATATAGTAAAAATCATAAAGATCAAGAAACCTCAACCGTGCCAGCCATATCAAGGTGGGAATCTTGTTTGCTCTAGCTCTGATGGGGAGATGGACATGCAGGATGATGGGAGATTGATGCAACTGCCTAACTAACTAGCCACATGATTATGCACTTGTCTGTGTACTCGATTCTCTAAAATGAGGTCATCTCTGTGATCTTGGAACAAAGGCCTCATATAACGTTTGATAGTAGGTACATCTCTGCAACAACTAGTCCTACTTAGCCTAGTATTGAGCAAGGGGAATAGATGAGGCTAGTGATTTCTCAACTCTATGTCTAAGCTACCTCTTTGTGGCTAGCTCCTACCTCAACCCATCTCTCTTGACATAAGACATCTCTCTCAATATTTAATGCTTCCACCCATGCCTCAACCACCTATCTTTGGACAATCTCTACATCCCTCTCAATAACCCGAGCGTCCCTATCCATAGTTAGTTGGGCTATCTAGGTTGTTGTTGCTGCATCCATTTATGGAGGCAAACCCTATGGTACTTGCTAATCCTGCTACATCAGATCGAGCTACTATCCATCTTGTTGATCCTTTTTCCCATAACGCCCTTCTTTATTGAACTACTATATGGTGATCCTGAGCCATTTTTTCTCACGCCTTTGGTCGATCACACCAACTCTACCCAAAACTAGCCTAGCGCCAACATGATCTATGAAATTAAGAGGAACACAATGAGCCCACCAATTATCATAATCATGTGTAGTGCCAAGGTCAGCTAACCCTACTACCCAACCCGATCCAAATGGGGCAAGTCACCAAAACTCAACTACAACATTGATCTGAAAGAATCCTATGGCCCTCACACCCTAGCCTCTTGATATGTCCTCCAAAAATGTGCATGATATTCATCTTCAAACCATGTTTGTCATTCTCCAAACTGATGGAGAACCCGATCAGGTAAGTAACACTCAAGAAGAGAATCAACATGGCCTATCAACCACCATGTCCATCGACAATAGGGAGCTTCTCCATGTCTTTGTACCAAGCCTCATAGCCTAGCCATGGTCTCCAAATAAATCAAGGCATGTCATAAAAAATGTGATGCCAATAAGGTAATCGACCATTCCAAGTATAGTGCATGAAATTTGAGTATCTGTACGAATATGGATCCTTTGAATCCCACTCCAACACACCATCTAGTCTATTCTATGGGATATGCTCCCAAACCCATACATGTAACAATTCCATCCCTACAGAAATGGCTATGCCACCATGATAGGAATCTACATGTATATCTCTATATAAATGAGTGAAAGGATAGGATCCCAAGCATATTGGGTCCTATGCTCCATCATCTGATCAATGTAGATATCCCAGCCGACAGGAAAAATTTTACCTCTATGATTAGGTACTACAAGCCCCATAATCAACCACATAAGACCATAGAAACATGATCTATGCTATCAACAAATGGAGACAATTCTATCTTCAATTCCACCACTTGAAGACGTCTAACGCTAAGAAGAATAGCACAGGTACCCTATCCAACATCATATGTAACAAGCTCACCGTGAATATGAATACAGAGAATCCTCTAGACATTCTCCAGTGTGATAGTCGCCTTGCCACTTGAAAAATGGAAGGATGACGACTCGTAGTTCCATCTCTCTACAAGGGCGGTCATTATTTCCTTATGACATCGAATCTTTTGCATGTAACATATATATCACAGGCCCACGACATCTAGGAAATAACGCTCCACCTCGAAGAAACTAGCAATCAGGTCAAACAACTTCTATGGTCATCACTCTTTAGAATAAGTGATTTGATAACCACTTGCAAACATTAAACCCATGAAATTATGTATTTGCTAAAAAGAATATCATGAACCTAAAACTACAAAAAAATAGCTAAATCTATCAAAATTGACAATAACGACCACTTTTTTGACAATAGCGGTCAAGAAAAGCAATAGCAGCCCTATTTTTGGAAATAATGGTTATTTTGAGCAATAGAGTTACAAAATGACAAAAGAAAACAAATTTTTCAATAGCACACAAAATTCACAATAACAGTCATTTCACAAGTAGAAAGACAATAGCGAACAAATTTTTCAATAGCGTTGAACAATAGCTAGCAAAACATGCAATAGCACATAATTTTTTTGATAGTGAATAACTTTGGTGAAAGTGACACAAACAAAAAGTACAAAAGTTGTAGAATTAAGGAAAAAGAAAAAATTTCATAAAATTACCACTATTGTTAAAAATATTTTCTAGCATTAATTGCACAAAAATGAAAAGATGAAAACAAGAATGAAAGTGATGCATAACGCGATGCCTGCACCAACTGGCCTCCCGAAGTCATGGACCACCTCTAGATGATATGGGGCACCTGGAATCCTTTGCATTATGAATCAATAGTCGTCAAAGCAAGATCTCTAGAGACAAGAATTCGCTAAGGGCTAAGAGTGTAAATGAGGAAAAATGAACCCTACATTCCTAGTTTAGCCCCCAAACCCTAATTTTTTTACCTAGAAAACCCTTCTAGGTTAAAATTATGATCCCTCAATAACATTTAAACCATAAATGAGGGTCCTATATCCTAATTTTTCATCCTCTACACATCTAAACTGCAATGAAACCTTGTCGCGAGCTCAACCCAAAAGATAATTTTTTTCGGCCAACCTCTCGAGGGGGCAACCCAATGATGTATTATCCTTTCGTTGACTACTAGGGCATAGTGGGTCATATGAAATTTTTCAAATCTTGATTTTAATATCGATTTCTTTGAAACAAAGCAACCGATACTTTGTCTCAAAGAGGGGAAAAATGTAAACATGTAAAAATGACCTAACACATATCACACATTCTGAATGACATTTTTCATTATTGGCACCATCATCACATGTATGATTGCATTTCACATCATTTACATAAAAAACCATATTTTCATCTATTAATTGAATATTCTTTAATTATTTAATTAATAAATTATATCATCGATTATTCTAACTTTTATTCATCCTGATTAATTAAATAAACATAAATTATTTAATTATGTCTCTAATATACCCTATTCTCTTAAATCAATTAAATTGTTATCACTTAATAATTTAATTAAATCACTTTCCCCTCTCTAAACCTGAGTAATTAAATCAATTATTCGATATCATTCAACATAGTCAGCAAAAAAATACAACTTTATTTGTTAAAGTCAAACATGACTTGTACGTTCATCCCTAAATATTAATTAATTATTCAATTAATTAATTATCCTCACCCTCCTTTTTAATTGAGCAAATCATGATCATTGATTTCTCATTCTAATGGGTTAACTAACTCATCTATTCTCCAATCCCACTAATTTTTTCAATCCTACTAACCAATCCCACTAACCACTCAACCTGATTTCCCAATCCCCCAATCATTCCAATCTAAATTTACTAATCCTTCCAATCTATTTCCTCTCAATGGTTCTCAATCATTGATCAAGATCTTTTACTATGAAATCTTGATCATTCATCTCGAAACATGAAATCTATAAAACAATCTTCTACCTTCTCACAAATCATCTAGAATCTTCATAGTGAAGTGTTGAACAATTATCTCTTGAGACCATTGAGAGTTATTATCACATTCTAGTTTTCCATTATTAACATGAATCGAAGCTTTTGCAACAACAATGGACGCTTTGTATTGAATGGAGAATTTGACATCCAAACTTCAATGCAAACACAACTCCGACATGGGATGGTAATGTTGTAAGGTTTTGGATTTAATTTATATTATCTTTAGGATTACATTGTTTGATTTCATTATTTTAGAACTTCATTTCATGAGCATGGTTGGAATTTTATCTTGTTTGAATTAAGTTTATTTTAATTCATTGCTTGTTTTCCTATTGCTTTATTCCCCCTTACGACAATAAGCACTCAAATTTATTTATAAAGATAATATTTTTCGCTACTCAAATTATTTCCACGATGAGTTTTTATTTTTTCCAAACAAGCTTCAAAAAGATCAATCAAAAATCAAAATGTAGTACAAATACTATTTAAATTTTATAATGCAAAAATTTAAAAGAAAAAGATAATTTAAGTCCTATCCTAACTAGCATACTTGTAGGTACATGATATTATCTTATAGAGAAAGGGAACTTCTTAACTTAATTCTATATACATTCTCCAAATTTTTTACACCTTAAAGCTTAATCTCATAACCAATTGCACCCCATTCACATCTTATTGCATATTTAAATTTTCATAGTTTATAATCGTACATCTTGTCCATGACAAAACATGTTCAACTATGAATGTTTCAAAATTAAATATAAAACATGAAATTGTGAGACATTGTCATAGATGCCACTATAATAACCTCATAAGCTCTTGATTTTCAATACAAATGATATTAATGTTAGAAATAATTCATTTCTCTCAAATACAATGATTTTTATCTAAAACCAGCAATGATTTACTTTATTATATATACAAATTTTGAACATAAATATCTTCAATTTCTTATCCAAGATCAGTCCTTCCTGATTAGAAAAAAAAATGGACCTCTTAAGATTCCTTTTTGATCCTCCATTTCCATGCACTTACCCACCACTGCAATAATCTCATAAGCTTGATTTTCAACACAAATGATATTATATTAAAAATATATTCTATCTCTCACAAATACAATAAATTTCGTCTAAAATGAGCAATGCTTTTCTTTATTACAACTTTAAAGTTGAGACTGATAACATGTACACATCCATTTCCATGTTAAATATGTCCAAAACTGTATATTCTCAAATACAAATTCAAACTATACCTTTATTTACTCCACCTATTAAAATACCCATTACATTTTGAAAAAAGGCAAGATTACCAGTCATAATCACGTTTACTGTATGATGAAATGATTTTTCTACACTCAAACAAAACAGAATACAATGACTAAAGCAGCAACAAAATTTAAAAACAAATTATTGCATCTTGTGGAAGGGCGGTCCTGCACAATCATAGACACAGAGAACCCACAACTTACTTATCAGGTTTGCAGACAGCTGGAATGTACTGCTTTGCTCATGATGAATTCCTGTAGAAAACTTTATAAGGTCGTGAGAGTTTCTGTCTGGCGTGTAAATTTTGAGTTTTCTACAGGAATTCATCATGAGCAAAGCAGTACATTCCAGCTGTCTGCAAACCTTTGGAAGCCAAATAAGGTCTTGAGAGTTTCTGGCGTGTAAATTTTGAGCTCTGGGCATGGAATCTATCTTTTCAGCAACATATTCATAAGCCCAATAATTCTCAATTCAAACTGTTGATGTTTGATGTACACTAGGCATGCTTATGAAGCAGTACAGGCGTTCTATTTAATCACATCAAAATGAATGTTGTCGAATAAGAAATGTCTTAATCTTTTCATTTGTCGCGTACCCAAATTCAATCAATGAAAACATCCCATCAATTGAATCGTGAAAATGGATCTGTGGAGGTGATGAGCTGAGGTTTGGTGCCGTGACAAAATAGAAGAGGGAAGAAGAAGAGATTTTCCTGTATTTGGTTTCTAAGTCAATGTCCAGAACTTAGGCATTAAATCGTTGATTTATTGTCCAACGAGTTTTGGCTCTTTTCACGTGATAATCCATTTGTATGCACGTGTGAGGTGTCAGGGACGGATGGAAACGAGGGTTTATGAAATGGCACAAGCTTATGGAAGGGTTTATGTATGTACAAAAGAAATTAAGGTTTGTCGGTTGTTATTGTCTGAATGCCACGAGTTCTGTCTTTTTCTTCTTGTTTCTTATGTCTGTGCATGGGAGACCTAGGGTTACGATAATCTTTCTTTTTACTGTTTGTAGTGTTCTGCAAGTTTTTTGAACAATGGATTGATATGTGTTTTCCCTTCCTACATGGGCATACATATCGAAAATTATTTCGTTACGATTTTCAGGCTTTGTTCCGTTTGATCTTCAAGATGTGATCTTGTATTCGACCATCTTTTCCCTTCCTGCGAAGTATACACATCGAAAATTATTTCGTTATGATTTTCAGACTTTGTTCCGTTTGATCTTCAAGGTGTGATCTTGTATTTAACCATCTTTTTCTTTTGTGAATATGTGTATATTATTTTTAATTAATGGAATTTTCACACATTTATCCATTAAAAGAAATTGTATACACTTGTAATTTCATGTTATATTTTGTGTTGGTTTTGATGTTTAATTTTTAGTGTGATTTTAGACTCATTTTTGTCTTTGTATTGGTCTTTCTTCTACTCAAGAGTTTTGGTTATTGTTTCATAGTCTCTTTTTGTCAATTTTTATGCAAATTTCATGTTAGTCTTGTGTTTTACTAGTGACTTGTCATTTTTTAGCTGAAATTGTTTAGACATTAGTGTGATGCATGGAAGCATATCTGATGTGCTAGCATCTCGTGACAATTTTTGGTTTGGTGGTTATTTTTTAGTATTTTTCACTTGTAACTTACATGGGTCAATTGAATTCACTCAAAGCTAATCCAAACAGTTTGTTAGCCTCTTCCATGGGTCTCTCTTCTTATTTTTTAGACAACCTTTCATTTTTATAATAATTCTCTCTTCCTCTTCTTCTTACAACTTGGATATTCTCAAGCTCACTCACAACTCTCTCAAGCTCTACAACTATCTACAACACTACTACAACATTATTTTTCAAGATTTCTTATCTTCTTGGCTTCCTCAAACCCTCTCAAGTGATATTGTTACTTTAATTGTCATTGTTATTATCATTTTATTATTAGCTCTTTTGATGTTGTGTCCCTAACCACCTTGAGATCTTCATATCTCCTTCCTTTCATTTTAGCTTACATTATTGCAGATTTACAACTCTTACCATTTCCTAACACATTTGGGATACTAAGAATTTTCACACACTATTTTTTATATATCTATGTATTGGCTACTATGAAGATAGAAATACCAAAGTAAGGGTTTGACCCAAAGGCAAACCTCCAAATAGGTCAATAATTTTTTTATTCTTTATAGATATACGTTTCTTTGGGTGGAAATATCCAAAATATTGGAAATTTGGTGTTATCTTCCATTTTTTATTTATTTTCATTTCATGAATTTTTTTAAATAGATTAGTTTATTTCACTATTACCATTTTACTATTACTTTTGGTAAATTTTGTTGTACTCTTTATTTTCTATTTCATGCATGTAGGTGATATTTTTTTGGATAGAACCACACTTTTAGTTTATCACATGTACAAGATGATAGCATGACACACTAGTGTCTTAGATATAACAATATGAACATACAAATATCAATAAAAATGTCAAAAAATAATTAGAATAACTAAGAATATGGGAATCTCAGTAGATGGGATAAGTTTTGCAAAGATACTTTTGGCCTTTTTGTTAAAGACTACTGGCGGGATGGTAAGTGGATCAATCTTCCCTTGATAAACCCTATGCTGGTTTCTGTTTACTCCTCTTTGAATGCTGTCAGGCTTTGCTTTAATTAGGAGGATAGTCTTATCTGGAAGTATGAGCCTTCTGGGTGCTTTTATGTCTCTTCTGCCTTTGCCTGGATTTCAAATGCTCCTAACCCTCCCCCTCTGTGGTCGCAAGCCTGGACTAAGCATCTCTTGCCTAAGGTTAACATTTTTTTCTGGTCTTTGCTGCAAAATAAAGTTCTGACTGTGGATAATCTTAGCAAAAGAGGATTTTTGCTCCCCAATAGATGCTACCTCTGTAAAAACAATGTTGAATCGGTTAACCACCTCTTTATCCACTATCCTTTCTCCTCCTCAGTTTGGGACAAGCTCCTGAAATGCTAGAATTTTTCCTGGGCCCCCCCGAAGTCGGTTGAGGATTTTTTTGTTCAATGGAAAGCCCCTTCTTTCAACCCCTTTATTAAAAAACCGTGGGCTTTTTTGTTCCCCCATGTGACTTGGGGAATTTGGAAAGAGAGAAACAACCGGATCTTCAGGGATAAGGAGTCTTCGGAGGAAATTGTGTTTGAGAGAATTCTTAGGATGATCAAAGAAAACTTCTCTATTGTTCCCTTCAGGGAGAACAAGGTTGATACTATGGTTTGTTCTCCTTTTGATAGCCTGATTGCCAAGGAATGGAGAATTAAATGGGATATTACCAATGCTCCTAATACTACCAAAAAATCTAGGGATGGAGTTTGCTGGAGTTTTCCTATGGAAGGCTGGGCCAAAGCCAACTTCGATGACACGGCCAAAGGAAACCCAGGGAAGGCTGGGTGTGGTGGGGTCCTAAGGGATTCGGCAGGTAACTTTATGGGAGTTATTGCCACTCTTCTGGGGGTCCAAACCAATCATGTGGCGGAAGCGGCGGGGGCTTTTTACATAATCAACCTGGCTATGGGAATTAAATGCAAAAATCTTTGGCTTGAAGGTGACTCGAAAAATATAATTGATAGCTTTTGTGGTAGGTCCCAGCCCGCATGGTCGATAAAAATTTGGATAGAAGATGCTAAGGTTTTACTTAGCAAGTTCGATAGAATAAAAATAACTCATGCTTACCATGAGGCGAACGTGGTTGCATTTTTTTTTGCCAATGAGGGAGTTAAGAGTGACAAAATCCTCACGTGGCTCAAAAAGACTGACCTCCACTTTGATGTTCAAGCTTTATTGGAGCTTGACACAGTGAATGGAAAAGAGGCGGCGTCTTGTAATAATGAGGAAGGTACGAATCATGAATAACAAAATTAGAAGATATAATGGGGCCAAGAGGATCCGACAGATAAATTATTTACTTTGGCACGCTTTGTGGGTCCTGCGAAGCAAAGGAACCATTTGGAACAGGTTTTCTGTCTGCAACAGTATTCAAACTAAGATATCAAATATGGGCGGGGAACATAAGAGGGTTGAACCTACCAGCTTTGAGTCACACACCAAGAATGCCAAAGCATGGAGTAAAATAAGAAAGAGTGGCTTACTTCCATTCATTGAGAAACTCCATGGCCCTAAGGAGGAGATTACAGATTTCTTTGAGAAGAATTGGAATAATGGGGAGGTTCTCCTCTTTGGGAGGAAAGTTCAGATTGATGAAGCCTTGATAGCGGAGGTGACTGGCATTCTGATGGAAGAGCATAAATTTTTTAGAGACAGGAAATTATCTGACGAAGCTATGGTGAGGTTCCCTAAATCTGAGATGGAGAAGCAAAAACTTGTCAAGATGATGAATAGTTACTATGAAGTGGACACTATAAAAGCTTTATGGAGAAAAGTGCTAAGGGTTATCATGGAGTACATCACTCTTGACGACTGCTTCACTAGGGTTTATGGATACCACTTCATGCTGCTCAAGCACTTCCGGAATAAGGTGTGTGTCTCTATCCCCTTCTTCTTGCTTTGTTCCCTGAGAAATAGCTTTTCTAATTATAGTAGAAGCCCTAAAAGATACCCGATTCTTCACATGGGTCTTTTAAGGCTCATTTATGAGCATTTTCAAAATATGCCTGCCCTTCCAAACCCTATAGCCACTTTGGAGCTTGATGAAGATGATACTGAGCCTAGCATTTTTTATTCTAAAGCTTCCCCCGGTCGTGTCAAGAGCTCTTTGCCTCCTCTGCCCCCCCTTCTGCCTTTGGCTGTTCCCCCCAGCCTTCTGGTACCTGCTTTGTTCCTGCCTCTGGCCGCACTAACCCTAACGCCAAAGGGGCGGGCTCTAGCTCTCTAGTTAATAAGCTTGTCTCCTACCCTAATGACTCCCCTGTTGCTTCTACTAAAGCGGTCGGGGTTAGTCTTGAGAACCCCCACGCCCCTCAGAAATATTCAACAGGAGAATTATAGCCCTCCTAGAGGTGCGGAGTCGGTGATTTTTGGGGTTAATTCTGAAAGTGACCCCCCTTTTGATTTCGTTGGAAATGCCAAGAATTGTTCTATGGACCATTTGAATTATGCCAAATGGTTATTTCATGAAATAAGTGAGCTGAAAGCTAAAAATATGTCTCTTGATAGTAAGCTGGGGGAAATTGAAGCCAAAGTTGCAGGGCTAATTCAGCTCGAAGCAGAGAAGAATACCAATGTGAAGGATAACACACAAAAGGACAGCACAGTTGAAAATGATATTGAAAAAATTAAAGGAACCATGAAAAGAATTGCTGATCAAAACTGTAGAATTGCTAGACATAAATTTGTCATCATCAAAGCCATGTCCGAAAGACTGGAGAAAACCCAGAAGAGAGCTCTGATTGTCGACCTTGATCAGGAGAAAGACCAGGATGAGGAAGCGGGGATCTCTAAATGAACCAGATCAAGCACGAAAAGAAAAACCCTGACCACCCCAAATATGACTCAGATCTTTATGGAGGGGGTTCAGGATATGGTGGACCTGGAAGAGGTTGCGGACGAGCTTCTGAAATCTATGAATTAGCTGTGGCTGGGCCCAACTTTGTCTGTTTGCTGGCTGTTTTATGGTTTTTTTGCGGCTTTTTGTGGCTACCTGCTTAAACTGGTTTTTATCTTTTTGGCAGCCTTTTTGTTTTTCGGACCTCTATTTTGGTCTTTTCTTGTAATGTTACTCTGCAGTTTCGGGTCCCTGTAAAACCCGTTTATCCCCCTTTTATCAAAAACTAAGAATAGGAAATTTTATAAAGTCTTATATTTTTTTTATCATTTTGTAAGGCCATGAAGTGAAATTTCCCAAACTACCTACTAAATCAATGAACTTTAACAATTAGAATATATATATTCTATTCAACACTACCATAAAATTATCTAAGACATCTCCAAACTTTCAAGTATGAAAGTTTACAAAACCAATATTTTTTTTAAATCAATTATATTTTGAGCTTGTGTAAAATATAAAAATAATCTAGCTCACAAAATACATGATATAAAAAAGAAAAATTATTTAGACTAAAGATAGAAAAAAACATCTTACTTCATAAAAGCATAATTTGATAAGTTCATATGTTTTAAACCAACATTCATATTTTTAAATTTATTAGTTTGGAAGCATCCTCAAGCTTACCTAATATTTTGAGATCCATGAAGCCACACTTGTAGTCACTACATCTTCCAAAAATCCACTTTCAATTATGCTTTTAAGGCTTTTTAGACTCAATTTTCTAGATTCATTTAGCTCCTTTCTAAAGAGAAGCATAGGGGTTCTAATATATAGCTAATAATGAAAATACAATACTCAATAATATTAGTATACATGAGAATGACAATTAGTTTAAAAAAAAAACCACAAAAGTAATAAAAAATATTTGTATTGTTTGAGCTAATAATGAAAATACAATACTCAATAATATTAGTATACATGAGAATGACAATTAGTTTTAAAAAAAAACCACAAAAGTAATAAAAAATATTTGTATTATTTGACTACAATGGTGACAACAAACATGTAGTTTATTATGAAATCAAGATATAATAGTATAAATAAGGGGGGAATGGGTATTAATTTAAAAAATATATGAAAAAATTAAAAATGTAAATGCACTCTATGATTACAAAGGTGATTAGGGATGAATATTAAATCTCTAAAAGGAGAGCATGTTATTTTTTATTGTTTAATAAAATCACGTTCAAGCTTGATTCTAAATATAAGTATTTTAATATTTGTCCAAAAGTTAACCAAAATATTCCTTTAGAACCAACTAGATCCTAATTTTTAAACTAAACTAACCATTTTTTGTTTTCAAACTTCACACTAAATGCAATCCTTGAATTTTGATTTTTCATAATTTGAAATGTATTTCACATAACCAATACATTAAAGATTTAACTTCTCAAAAAATTCTAGTAAATATAAATATTTAATAATTATACGAAAACCATACTATGGAAAGCCATAAGCTTATACTCCAAAACAAGAACACCTTCAACTATTTCTATGCATAAAAAAATGAGCATTATAATATAAGGAAATTTAACTAGAATGGGTATATGCATGGAAATTAGGGTCTAAAAGGGAGTGTTAAGTGGTCACTTTGTTCTAAAATCAATAAAAACTAATCTTGCATGAGAAATTGAATATAGTTACACTCAAAATTTACAAATATGACAAGAACAAGATTTGTCATTCTTTGAATCTACTTTCTATTTTTTTCAAATGGTGGAGATTAAGGGGTTCAAATAGGGGTAGCACACAAAGTGATTTTATTTTTGTTAGAAAAATATAACATAGCATCTAGTGTCCTCTCCTTAAAATGTCATTTACTTTTAGTATTTCAAAAATGTTTTTAATGGAAAACTAGCTAACACCATGTAGTTATGCCTAATTTTTATTGTATTTTTTTAATGAATATATATTTTTTGTTAATTTTTAAAGTGGACATGCCTTGACATATTAAAACTTGAGCATGCTCCCCCTATTTTGTAAAATTATCAAAAAAAATTAATTTGTATAAAATAGAGTCTAGAATGTAAAAATTTAATTTGTTTCAAATTTGGATGAATGGATAAAAAATGAGACCAAAAATATTATACATAGATTTTCAATTGAAATAAGACATTGAAAAAATAAATTAAAGATCAAAACCTTAACATATTCAAAATGAAAAATTTACATGGTTAAAAAGGTAAGAGAGAACTTGAAATTATTGTGATGGTTTTTTAGATCAACATTGAAAGACATGATTAGTACAGTTTCCTTTGGGTCCTAATTGTCAATCTATATGATATGATGATAACGAGATTAAATTGTCATAAAAAGAGTGGAAGCCAAAATTAGGAGGTAGTCAATCATGGTTAGAAACTTAAAAATTGAGTGTCATCCCATGATTGAAATCCTGTCACCCAAGATAGCCTACATTAATCCAAAAATGTGTTACTTAAATTTCAAGCAAAGGATGAAGATCGTTGAAACAAGGGTGTTTATAATCTAGCCTAAACTGATGCCAAAAGGAAAATTCTAACAAAATCATGATAGATTAGATTTAGCCAAAGATTACTCCTATCCCGAGCATGATTTGTAATTTGGTGTGTCATCCTTAATTTTTTGGCTAGTTTGAAGTTCTTTGATGGAAAATCTCAAATCACTTGTAATACCCCTCCTGTTACTGTTTAGACTTGTTTTATTTCTATGCTGTGGTTTGATACTTCATGACTGTGATTGTAGTCCTTATGGTTTGGTTTGATGGATTGGTTAGTTTAGATTGATTGAGGATCATGTTACTTCAGTTGATGACATTATGATTACATTGATTCTATGATGTTTAATTTGATTTCATAAATATATTATGATGTAGTGATTTAGTAAATTAGGTTATGATATGATCTGTTAGTTTAGAAATGCTATTTCATCATTAATATTATAATTGTTAGAATGGATGTGATGAGAGGACAGTGTAGCATCACTCGTTCGCGAGTGCCCTGCTACACTACAATTCCTTCTCACAATGTAATGCTTTGATTTTATATATATGTACATGTACATGACCTTGTTTGTATGTAGGGATTGTAGGTACAGAGTCTCGATTCCACCTGCTTAAGTAGGACAGGGCGAGCACCAATAACCCAACGACATAATGTTGAAACAGAGATGACAAGGAAGTCACCCCGTCCCATGTTGTCAAACCGTTTTGATTGAGTGGTATTGTGCGTCCTTGTTTTTTCATTTCTATATTTTATTATTATGGTTTATGTGAGTGTCTTGTTCGTATTTATTTTACTTTGGGATTTTGTATATTCTGATTTATTTAATTAAATAATGTTTATAATAGTGTTGGATAAATTTGAAATTAAATATAAAAGTTTTATTTAAAATTCATGTGTTTTATTTGAGTATTAGTTAAATCATTTAAGATTAGTATATTATTAAATTAATTAAATTAGAATGGTGAGGATAATTGTGAAATAAATAAAATAAATAAATTAAATTGTGTGCATTGCAAGTAAAGCTTGCAAAATCCGAATTAAAGCATAAAAGTATTGTTAAATAGAAAAAAGTCAATAAAAGAAAAGAAAAGATAAAAAGGACGAATGAGAATTAAGTGTTGGCTGAAAAATAGAATTAAATTAGATAGTTTCTTTTATATTGGATTTTTAGAGTTTTCGAAAAAGGAAAGAGGTATATTTTATTTAATTGCATAATTTTGAGTTTTTAGGAGAGGAAGATTTAGACAAAAGTAGAAAAAGAATAAAAATAAAAATAATGACTTTGAATTTTTAGATCTTCTGAAGTTTTCTAGAAAGGGATTTGTCATTCTATTGTTTCATGTTTCTGGGAAGGATTTTCTGAGTAGAATATTAGATTTGAATTTGAGCACGGTATTCTGGAGAGGAGATTATAAAGAAGGAACAGAAGCTGTTTGAAAAGACTGTTGGAATCAAGCAAGCTTCATGAAAATATCAATAGCACAAGAGTTCAGGTTTTATCTACTTCTTCTTTGGTCTTTTGATTCAAAGAAAATAAATAAATAAATATATATATATAAGGTTAATTGGTGAAAGAAAAAGAAAGCCTTTGAGGGTAGAAATTATTGAATAGTAAATTTATTGAAAGAATTAATTTGGGTGTTTATGAAAATTGCTCTATGATTATTCTTTCAATTTGGCTTTGAGAAAGTATTGTTTGAGCCTGTGAGAATAAACTATGTATCTATAAATTGATTTTTTTTGAAAAATATTAGTTTTCCTCTCAGAACAATTGTTTTTGGGTTCTAAAAGATATCCTTATATATATATATATATATATATATATATATATATATATATATGTGGGAATATATTTAATTCTGTCTTTCTATCTTTTTGTACCTTTTACTGGAATTTTGTTACATATGGACATATATAATTATATATATATGTGTATATATACACAATATATATAAATATATATATATATATATATGTATATATATATATGTATATATATATACTTATATATAATATATATATTTATTTATATTCCTTGCATTTAAATTTATTTGAAAATTGTGGTTCAAAATTGAAGTCATGGCCGAACTGCCATCGGCGTCTGTACCTGGTAAAGGACGGAGTTTTATTTTTTATAAAAATAAAATTAAAAAAAAATAATCTACAAAAGTTATTTTATTATATAAGGGTTTGGGGGTGGACGGCAGGCCATACCCACCCCCTCCCCCTATGGCAACGACTGCCACAATAGTCCTTACGGACTGTTGTGTGCAACAGTCTGTAGGAATGCTGTGTACAACAGCCCGTGGGGACTATTGCGCAGTCCCCATATGGGCCTTTACTTTTGTATGGGTATTAAAGTTTGGGTTTTAAAATTTTAAATATATATATATATTTATATAAATATATATATTTATATTTATTATTATTTATTATTTATATATATATACATTGTGTATTTATAATGTTTTTTTTTAGGATTAAATTATTAAATGTAAATTAATTGATTAATCAAAAGGAAAACAAATTACATAATTTTTCTAAAACTATTGTGCCTCTTTTCAAAACTACATCGAGTAAAATAGAGATTTTAAATGCAATTGATCAAATTGTTTTCTCAAGCTTTAAAATCGTGTGATCTTGATAGTATCTTCTATTTATTGTTATGGATCTTGTTCTTGGATGTGGAGACCCTGTTGTAAATTGTGAAACTTATTTCCAGAGGCGTGTTTTATCCTTGGATGTATATCCTCATATTTTGTGCTCGTGATGTTGCATGATTTTCGTATTATTATTATTAGGGAAGGTTGTGCAGTATTGTTGGGACTTTGATTATGAGCTTATTGTGAGATGGATTTGCCTTGCATGTTTTTGTTTTGAGTTATATGTTTTATTTGTTATAGTACAACCCTTGCCTGTTTTGGTTATGTTAGGGGTCTTAGGGAGAGTGGCTCTTCGTGGGGGCCGATGCCTCGAAAGGAGGAAGAGCTCAGGATAAGCCACGTAAGAGTAGTATAAAAAGTGATAACCAAAAAATAGAATTCAGGGGGATGGGTAGTAAAACACACAAGATAATAAATATTGGATACCTTGTCTATGTATTAGGGCTATCATAGACTAATGATAGACTGAGAGGGCCGTGGTCGGAAAAGTCGTAACCTCGTACCCATGAGAGGTTATCGACTCCGCATGAGCTACCCTATGGTGTCGACGCCTCAAGTAGGAGGAAGGGCTAGGATATCCATAGATGGGCACCGGCGCATCAAGTTGGAGGAAGGGCCAGGATAACCCATAGGAGCTATGCGATGACACTCTCCACTAGAAACCCAATTTCCTTGTTTCCTTTTTCCCTCTGGAATTGTATTATGTTTATTATTTCAGTTTGATTTGGAAATGTTTCAAGATCATCCTTTGGTTACTTGTTTACTGGTTATTGCTTTGTTTAATGTGATGAGATTTATGACTTTAAGTTATTATGTTGACTCTTGAATGTTGTTGATTATGTGATTGTAATCCTTGAGTTTGTATTTGAGTTTTGTACTATGTTGTTCTATTGGAGTCGGTTTTGACTTTCATGGTCGTGATCTCTTCCTTGTCTCCTTTGAGCACAGGGGGTGAGTTATTTATAACTCACGTGGTTGGGTGGAACGTGCTGCGCACCCATTGGGTTCCCCATCAGCATTATATCTTCTTAGCATTCCTTCAGTTGGAGCTTGTACTAGTTGTTCACTTTGTAATTATGATGTTATTGTACTTTGTATCATCCCACTTGTATGGGAAATTTATTGTAATTCATTACCAAGATCATGTAATGTAATGTTAAAGCGATGATGTAATATTTAGGATCCTTTGTAAACATTATTGTAAGAGATCCTTTATGATTGCAATATGTGTTGTAGTGATAATCTCACTCTTGGTTCATGGATGTACTTTTATTAATGGTTATTGTAATATTTTTTGATAAGTTGTTTAATATTATCTTTTACTTTTGTTTTTAGTTTTTTTGCAAAGTAACCTTGCGTGCCCCAGAGGATTTAATGTTAAGATGTTAATGTGCAATGTAAATGTATTTAATGTTTAATTGCATGTTACTTTGTGTTATTTAAAAAAAAAATTGTTTGCAATGTTTGTTCTCTAGGGTTTGCATGACTGGCGTTACAACTTGGTATCAGAGCCAAGGTTGCAAATGCTGGGGTCTCTGGGTAGTTAAGTCCATTAGGAAATGGGCATGTGCAGGATCATGGTATGCCAAATAGGCCCTTAAGTGGCAAAAAATTCAGAAAAATCAGTGTTAGGCAACTTGACGTAAATATTTGAATAAGTTATCTATATTATTTCAAAAATATGTAAGAATAGGAATTTGTAGAAAATTGAATGTAGTTTCTAAAATATTAGGTTTATTTAAAATAACAAAATCTATTTGCGAAAATTTGAAATTTCAATGCAAGAGTACTTAAATTTCGTGTGGAAAATAAGAAGTCCACCACCTAACCATAATAAAAATGATAATTATTTTTGTAAGATTTTATATAAGTAGAGGACTCATGTCTGGATGTGGGATGAAGCATTTTGTAATTTTTTCCAAGTATCAATTAATTATGAATTTTTATTACAAGTTTTAGAAATATAAAACTCGCCCTGTCTAATTCTCCTCACCTTAACTTACTCAAAATTCATGAAATTTAATTTTTTTCTTTAATCCTATATGTAAAGCTATGAATGTGACGATGTTTCCATTCCAAAAAAGATACCGCTTGAAAGTTATAGATGTTTTCAATCCACTTCATCTATCGATTCCAGTTTAATTTTTAATAGTAGAAAAATGAATAATACTAGCTTATTAAATTCAAATTAAATCATAATTTATATTTTTGAAAAGTTGATAATTTCCCTCTAAAACCCTTTCTGCTTCATTACCTTTGGGTGAAAAAGTTGTCAGCCACATACCCTACAAATATTGCCACTTTTTGGCATACCATGATCCTGCACATACCCGAAACCTTGCATTTGACTCTTCTGCTCACTTGTACCTATATTTTGTGTGTGCTTACTTTATTTTATTTAATGGCTTCCAGGAGTAAGCCATGTCCTAGGGGGGGAGGATGTAATACCCCCATGTTACTGATATTCTTTGCTACTATTTGTTACTCTTATGTGTTAGTGTGATATTGGTTTGTGATGGTGATTAGTTCACCGATTTGGTGTTTGAGGATGCCTCCCGTATTAGGGAATCTTATTTTCTTTTGTTTATCGGCTTCTAGGAGTAGGCTGAATTTATGGGGGGGAGGATGTAATACCCCTCCTGTTACTGTTTAGACTTGTTTTCTTTCTATGCTTTGGTTTGATACTTCGTGACTGTGATTGTACTCCTTATGGTTTGGTTTGATGGATTGGTTAGTTTAGATTGATTGAGGATCATGCTACTTCAATTGATGACATTATGATTACATTGATTCTATGATGTTTAATTTGATTTTAGAAATATATTATGATGCAATGATTTAGTAAATTATGTTATGATATGATCTGTTAGTTTAGAAATGCTATTTCATCATTAATATTATAATTGTTAGAATGGATGTGATGAGAGGACAATCTAGCATCACTCATTCGCGAGTCCCCTGCTACACTGCAATTCCTTCTCACAATGTAATGCTTTGATTTTATATATATGTACATGTACATGACCTTGTTTGTATGCAGGGATTGCAGGTACAAAGTCGCGATTCCACCTGCTTCAGTAGGACAGGGTGAGCACCAATAACCCAACGGAATAATGTTGAAACAGAGATGACAAGGAAGTCACCCCGTCCCATGTTGTCAAATTGTCCTGATTGAGTGGTATTGTGCGTCCTTGTTTTGTAATTTCTATATTTTATTATTATGGTTTATGTGAGTGTCTTGTTCGTATTTATTTTACTTTGGGATTTTGTATATTCTGATTTATTTAATTAAATAATGTTTATAATAGTGTTGGATAAATTTGAAATTAAATATAATTTTTTTATTTAAAATTCATGTGTTTTATTTGAGTGTTAATTAAATCATTTAAGATTAGTATTTTATTAAATTAATTAAATTAGAATGGTGAGGATAATTGTGAAATAAATTAAATTGTGTGCATTGCAAGTAAAGCTTGCAAAATCTGAATTAAAGCAGAAAAGTATTGTTAAATAGAAAAAAATCAATAAAAGAAAAGAAAAGATAAAAAAGGACGAATGAGAATTAAGTGTTGGCTAAAAACTGGAATTAAATTAGATAGTTTCTTTTATATTGGATTTTTAGAGTTTTCGAAAAAGGAAAGAGGTATCTTTTATTTAATTGCATAATTGTGAGTTTTTAAGAGAGGAAGATTCAAACATAAGTGTAAAAAGAATAAAAATAAAAATAATGACTTTGAATTTTTAGATCTTCTGAATTTTTCTCGAAAGGGATTTGTCATTCTATTGTTTCATGTTTCTCGGAAGGATTTTCTGAGTAGAATATTAGATTTGAATTTGAGCACGGTATTCTGGAGAGGAGATTCTAAAGAAGGAACGAAAGTTGTTCAAAAAGACTATTGGAATCAAGCAAGCTTCATCAAAATATTAGCATCACAGGACTCCAGGTTTTATCTACTTCTTCTCTGGTCTTCTGATTCAAAGAAAATAAAACAATATATAGATAAGGTTAATTGGTGAAAGAAAAAGAAAGCCTTTGAGGGTAGAAATTATTGAATAGTAAATATATTGAAAGAATTAATTTGGGTGTTTATGAAAATTGCTCTATGATTATTCTTTCAATTTGGCTTTGAGAAAGTATTGTTTGAGCCTGTGAGAATAAACTATGTATCTATAAATTGAATTTTTTTGAAAAAAATTAGGTTTCCTCTCAAAACAGTTGTTTTTGGGTTTTGAAATATATCCTTATATATATGTGTGTGTGTGTGTGTGTGTGTGTGTGGGAATATATTTAATTTTGTCTTTTTGTCTTTTTGTAACTTTTACTAGAATTTTGTTTCATATGGACATATATAATTATATATATGTGTGTGTGTGTGTGTGTATATACACAAACTTCGTATATATATACATATATATAAAATATATATATATTTATATTCCTTGCATTTAAATTTATTTGAAAATTGTGATTCAAATTTGAAATCATGGCCGAACTGCCATCGGCGTCCGTACCTGGTAAAAGACAGAGTTTTATTTTTTATAAAAATAAAATTTAAAAAAAACTATATACAAAAGTTATTTTATTATATAAGGGCGTAGATCTAATTCACCCCCTGCGGGCAACTACCATAGCAAATTTATGATTGTTGTAAAAGATGTTCCATAAGATCGGCCAGGAAATGTTCGTGGCACTGTTAGTATGTGATTCCCCATACATGCTCTTTGCTTTTGTATGGGTATTTAAAGTTTCTGTTTTGTACTCCTAAGATATATATATTTATATATATATTTATATAAATATATAAATATATATATATATATATATGTATATATAAATTTATTAATATATATTTAAATTTATTATTATTTATTATTTATATATATACATATATATATACATTGTGTATTTATAATGGTTTTTTTTTTTACGATTAAATTATTAAATGTAGATTAATTGATTAATCAAAAGGAAAACAAATTACATAATTTTTCCGAAACTATTGTGCCTCTTTTCAAAACTACATCGAGTAAAATAGAGATTTTAAATGCAATTGATCAAATTGTTTTATCAAGCTTTAAAATCGTGTGATCTTGATAGTATCTTCTATTTATTGTTATGGATCTTGTTCTTGGATGTGGGGACCTTGTTGTAAATTGTGAAACTTATTTCCAGAGGCGTGTTTTATCCTTGGATGTATATCCTTGTATTTTGTGCTCATGATGTTGCATGATTTTCGTATTATTATTATTATGGAAGGGTTGTGCAGTATTGTTGGGACTTTGATTATGAGCTTATTACGAGATGGATTTTCCTTGCATGTTTTTGTTTTGAGTTATATGTTTTATTCATTATAGTACAACCCTTTCCTGGTTTTGGTTATGTTAGGGGTCTTAGGGAGAGTGGCTCTTCGTGGGGGCCGGTGCCTCGAAAGGAGGAAGAGCTTAGGATAAGCCACGTAAGAGTAGTATAACAAGTGATAACCTAAAAATAGAATTTAGGGGGATGGGCAGTAAAACACACAAGATAATAAATATTGGATACCTCGTCTATGCATTAGGGCTATCATAGACTAATGATAGACTGAGAAGGCCGTGGTTGGAAAAGTCGTAACCTCATCCCCATTAGAGGTTATCGACTCTGCATGAGCTACCCTATGGTGTCGATGCCTCAAGTAGGAGGAAGGGCTAGGATATCCATAGATGGGCACCAGTGCCTCAAGTGGGAGGAAGGGCCAGAATAACCCATGGGAGCTATGCGATGACACTCTCCACTAGACACCCATTTTCCTTGTTTCCTTATTGCCTCTGGAATTGTATTATGTTTATTATTTCAGTTTTATTTGGAAATGTTTCATGATCATCCTTTGGTTACTTGTTTACTGGTTATTGCTTTGTTAAATGTGATGAGATTTATGACTTTAAGTTATTATGTTGACTCATGAATGTTGTTGATTATGTCATTGTAATCCTTGAGTTTGTATTTGAGTTTTGTACTATGTTGTTCTATTGGAGTCAGTTTTGACTTTCATGGTTGTGATCTCTTCCTTGTCACCTTTGAGCACGAGGGGTGAGTTATTTATAACTCATGTGGTTGGGTGGAATGTGCTCCACACCCGTTGGGTTCCCCATCAACATTCTATCTTCTTAGCATTCCTTCAGCTGGAGCTTGTACCAGTTGTTCACTTTGTAATTCTAATGTTATTGTACTTTGTATCATCCCACTTGTATGGGAAATTTATTGTAATTCATTACCAATATCATGTAATGTAATGTTAAAGTGATGATGTAATATTTAGGATCCTTTGTAAACATTATTGTAAGAGATCCTTTATGATTGCAATATGTGTTGTAGTGATAATCTCACTCTTGGTTCATGGATGTACTTTTATTAATGGTTATTGTAATATTTTTTGATAAGTTGTTTAATATTATCTTTTACTTTTGTTTTTAGTTGTTTTGTTAAGTAACCTCGCGTGCCCCAGAGGATTTAACATTAAGATGTTAATGTGCAAGGTAAATGCATTTAATGTTTAATTGCATGTTACTTTGTGTTATTTAAAAAAAAGAAATTGTTTGCAATGTTTGTTCTCTGGGGTTTGCACGATGGTCGTTACATCACTTCTAGAAGACCCTTGTACCTCTATTGTCTAAATTGCTACAATGGTAACCCTAATTAGTGTCACCAAATTTACTTCCAACAAAACATGGGTGGAGAGCACATGAGAATAGATCCAAGATCCTATGAATAATTTTGGAAGGATGCCATTCTCTGGCATATCTATGTGGAAGGTGAGCTAGATCCACTTTATGGAGTGTTTGAGTGGGCATCACAAAAATCTATCAATGTAGTTTACCAACACATGGAATAGAAGACAGGTCAAGATGGGAGGGTTATCCTTTGAAGTTAACAAAGAGGTTATAGCACAAGCCATGTTCTTTTCATGCAATGGGAAAAAGCTAAAGAAGCATGCAAAGGTGGAAGACATGGAGAATATGCACCTATTTTTTAGAGAAGGTGAAAACCCTATCAAGTTGCATATAGGCTATGACTGTGACAAACTCCCCAAATAGTGGGATAAGGTATGTCTTGTTCTAATGAAATACATTACTCTTGAGGGTTTTTATAAATGCTACTACTTCTATCACCTCCCTCTTCTAAACCATTTAAGGAAAAAAGTTTTGATTAGTTTTCCCTTCTATCGATTGTCATCTCTTGAATATTTTGTGAAAGAGGCCATTAATACATCTACAAAAATAAAAAATAAAAACCCACTCAGCTCCACCAAGCGATCATCCTCAAATTATACCACTTCTATCTTGCTCTATGTCCCCCAAGCCAATTAGGGCTTGTGAAGTTGAAGAATCCTCTATTTTTCCTTCTCCTTTTGGAAGCCCTCAGAACCCTTGTAATGAGGAAGCTATCAAACCTCATCCAAAAGGAAACTTGATTCTATCTACTAAACATGCTACTCCTCCAGTCCAAATCTAAATCCCATAATTAATAAAACCAAACCTACTAAATCCAAAAAATATTTGAGCCAAAAAATATTATTGTTGGGTTGTGTGAGCTTACACACAACCCCCCCAAAAAAAGGCTTGGTAAAAGACCTAATAAAATTGTAAAAGGGTCACCCAAAAAAAAAGAATAAGAAAACAACTATAAACTTCTATGTGAAGTAATTTCTGATGAGGAGAAGTTTAAAGACAACAATAAAAACATGAACAAAGAAGAGAGAAAAATTAAACTAGACCCAACAACTGATGTTGACTACATTAACCCTAATGTGCGGAGATCCCATAAGTTGGCTGGCAAACAAGCCCCTGACATAACTTTGGACGAGATTTTCAATGATGAATCTGAACAAGTCAAGGAGGATGATAGCAGAAATGATGATGATGCAAAGGAAGTTAAGGAGGATGTTGATGGTCCAAGTCTATTTCCTGAATTCAATGTAATATGTCAAGAATCAAAGGAATCCACCCCCACTAAAAATACAAGGATGGTAAATGTCCCAATTATGAGAAGAATTCCCAAGACTTCATGGATTTATTGACTAGGGTTTAAAATTTGGAGAGGAAACTTAATGGCCTCTCTTGTTTCACCCTAAAGGTCATACAACACTCTATTGTAAATTTTGGTTCTATCCTACAAGAGAAGATAAAAATCACAAGAAGACAATGAATCCAAATTCTAGCCAATAGAAGAAGGATGTCTTTAAATTGCTCATGGAGGATTGGAAAAATATTACCAAGTAGGGTTTTTTGTTGTTGTTACTTATATTTCTTAATTTTACTCTATTGTGACTTTGTTGTAAGTTTTTGTCACTGGTTTTTTTATGGGTTGTGACCTTGGTTTCCTTTTTGCTTTAAAATATTTTCCCCTAGGGCCTTTTATGTTTGAATACAAGGCCCTGTAAATTCTACTTAATCTATCAAAAACATTGAAATACATACAAACTCGATATAGAGCACACTCAATATTTAGGTATTTTTGTACTTTTTATAGAAAACACATCTTTAGGCATTGAAATGCAAGTCCAACCCTTTGGGTTGGATGCCCAAAGTGAATCCAACCCTAAGGGATGGTATTTTTCAATGCAATTTATAATGTGGTTGTGCTATAATGTGCTCAAACTATAACACTCACATTATGAAAAATAAAAATAGTCTAAATCACATGATTTTAGACTTATTTTTTATGTTTTTTATAACACACTCACATTGTAGATAACATAAAAAATAGATTAAAGTAATGTATTTTCTTTTTTTCTTAAATTGCAAGTGCATTATAACATGGTTGCATGATGGCTTGGTAGTGATCGAGCCACTATCAAACCGTAATGCAAGTGTGATATAACATGAGAAAAGTATAGTGCATTCATGTGATATTGAAAAAATAAAAATAAAAAGTGGTTTTTTCTACTTTTTGGTCCCCCATATTTATGCGCTACCTAAATCTATTTTATAAAATTTACTCTAGATGTCTTCTTTCTAGCTACAAAATTTGATAAAAATCCTTCTTTTGTTATATTTTGATGGATGTCCATACCTTGTTCCAAATCTCCCACTTTCAAATAGGTTTGAAGGAGACTAGAATATTTTAAAAGAATACTTTGCATACATGTCTACCAAAGAACTAGAAATTGTACATGAATGTGTTTAAACATAAAAAAGTAAATATATAGAGAGAACATCTTGAATTTATATTGAACATATAACATGCAACAAGTATGTACTTGAATCATACAATAGTTTTCCATGTTTCCCAAATAAATGAGCTATTAAATATAAGCATAAACAATATCATGTCTTCTTAGAACGAACATGAGAACACATATGATG
>VDFB02031409.1:0-22639 GCA_007258455.2 Sequoia sempervirens | reverse complement strand
TATAGGTGTTTGTGCATTGAGATTTCCAGTTGGCATGATATTTTGAGATCCATGTGTCTTATGATTGGCAATCAATAGAAGTATTTTGTTTTAGGTCCTATTCCTGGATGACCTAAAATATGTAAAGGGTTGTGGAGTTTATGATGTGATGTGATTGTAAGAGGGAGCTATTATAGGTCCATGCTGACCTATATGGGTGAGTGCAAGATCATAGGGATCCAAAAAGTGGTGATATGACAAAAATGTGGGTGATGACCTTTTTTTTATCCAAATTTTGATAAAATGAAAAGGGTTTATTGAGAAAATTGTCAACTTTCCAAAATATAATATATGCCTTATTTAGAATAAAATAGATAATTATTATTAATTTTCTACATACATTCTGAATAAAGTCCTAATTGATAGGTTGATTGAAAAACGTCTTTAATTCTTAAATGATTTCACTTTTTTTGAATCCAAAAGATGTGTCACATTCTATGCTTCCCATACTATAGGATTAAAAAAAAGGAAAATTAAATTTCATAATTTTTTGACAAAGTTATGGTGGCCAAACAAACATGTTTTAATATTTTAGAAAAAAATTTAAAAAAATCATAACTAATTATTTACTTGTGAAAAATTACAAAAAAATTGGCACATCAGGAATGTCTCTATATATTAGTTTCAATTTTTTTTTCTTGTACTTAGGTTTGCATAGTATACACCTACTTTTTATTTTTCTGAAAGAAATTTAGTACTACTACATTAATTTAAATTTTATAAATATATTTACTTTTTTCTAAAAAAGGAATAGTATCTTACAAACTACATTCAATTTTCTACAAATTTTGTTCTTACATATTTTTCAAATTATGTTAATAACTTATTCAAATTTTTATGTCAAGTTGCCTAACTCTTTTTTTCTAAATTTTCATTGCCACTTAAGGGCCTATTTTGGACCCCCATGATCCTACACTAAGCCATATCACATATGCTATGGTGCAAAGGTAATTTAATTTAAATTGGGTGCCAATTAGGCACATTTTTCATTACCTTGGGCAACATCTAATTAAACCAACCTAATTAATTTTTTCAATAATGTTAATATATATAGAAGATCATTTTGAGTTTGTGATGATGATGATTAGATAGAGATGTGATGTGAATACAAGTAGAAAAGCTAAATTCTGCAGAGGATTGAGAAAAGGTTGTGCGAATGTAATTTTGAATAGAAATTTGTATTTTGTATCAGGTGAAGTATTTTGTGTCAAGATTTTGAGCTTCAAAGGAACTAAATTTAGCATGTCATATGCACTTTGTATAAGTTCAAATCTTGGTTGTGTAGCCACTTTCTCTTTCTTTTCTCTATGAACAGTAAATTCACGTGGATAGTGAGTCCACCTGGCAGTGAGCCTTTTTGTAATATTTTGACTAGTCATAATATATTGTGAGAAAATCCTCACTATGCTTTTTCCCACTTTGGGTTTTCCATGTAAAAATCCTAGTGTTCATGTGTTGTATGTGCTATGGGTTGATTATGCTTTCATTTTTTTTAATTTCTAAGTATGTTGTAATAATTGGATGGTTAGTAATTAAATGGTTTTTAGGAATATTGATTCACCCCCCCTCTCAGTATTCTGAGTGTTCACAATATTCACCATAGGATTTTCATCCTAGGATGAATAGTTGAACCTATGCTTAGAATCCCATAGAGGGTTTATTTAAAATGAACAATCTAGAATATGAATCGAATAATCCTCCTTTTAAAATCCTCCTAGAACTTTTTCAAAAATTTAATTATTATTATTATTTTTATTTTTATTTTTTTTAAAAGAAAGGGGTAAAAAATTTATTGGAAATTAGAAGACGACATTACAATAAAAACCAAGGGACCCAACCCCCGAAAACAACAACAAAAACCAAAATCAACTATCCCCATGTATCCTTCTATCCTCCTCAAAGAACTAATCCACATCCTGACGCAGCTCAAGGGAAACCTGATCCCAATCCTCAACCTTCCAACCGCTATAATGCTCAGAGGCCCATTTGGCTAGGTAGTCAACAACACGATTCCACTCCTGTAGGATGTGAACAAAGGAAGCAACTTCCATCCATGAACTAACCTGAAGAATCCGCTGAACCATCGAAGCCAACTACCAATTTATATCAAAAATCTTTTGCTCATTCAACAGATTAATCAAGATCTGTGAATCAGCTTCACATATAACCTTTCACCATCCCAGAGCAAGGGCCTTCTCGATGGCATAAAGAATCATCAGCCCCTCCATGAGGTTAACAGTCTTCACCCCCTCATGAATAGAGAACAAAAAAATCACTGACCTAGTAGAGTCCCTTCCAACCCCACCAATCCCAGCAGGCCTAGGATTTCCCCTAGAAGATCCATCCGTATTAATCTTTAAAAATCCATTTGGAGGAGGTAACCACCTACCAACCCGATCAACTCTTTGTTTCCCATACCTGTCATTCCTTAACTGGACAACAAAAGAGTGAATTTCCTAAAGACCCAATCTTTCCACCAACTCAGCATCACCTCTCTCTAAGGGGAGAACCACATCACTCTTAGCCTCAACCGACTCCTACACCATTCCTAACGTATGCAACCACACTTGCCGACCCAACAACTTCTAATCATGAAAGATCTGGCATCCACTCTAGCAAAATCTGCCAAAGTAAAAATGTAGGGCCCGCATACCAAACATCCTGCAAAAAGGATGCCATAGAAGGAGGTCTGCCCAGACCATCCCAGAATTCAACTAAAGAGCAAGCATGAATGCAAGGAAGCTTCCACACCTCCCACCATCAGTGCTAGAGTTGCACAACAAAGGGGCACCAGAAGAACAAATGTGAAGAATCTTCTTCCTCTCTCCCACACAAAACACAAATAGAAGGTCCTTGGAACCCTCGTTTACAAATGTTATCCTAGGTTGATCACCTATTCCATGCCAAATTCCAAACAAAGCAGTTGCATTTTGGCCATGAGAACCTATTCCACACCCTTTTCCACTAGTGAACCTCTGCCCCATCAAGCTTCTGAGCCAATAACACCTGATAACTAGAAGCAACAGAATAACTCCCCTTAGGATTATGGGTCCAAGCAAGAATATCATCTTCCAAGAGAGAACTACAACTCCTACTACAAATAATCTTATGAAGCTCATCACTTTCATCCCCAAGTCCCAAGTCTGGCCACTCCATAGGATCCTTCCAACGAGCCACCTCCAGCTGACCAAAAGAAGAGACAGACTTGAAGTCACTCACCCTAGACCAACCAGCCACAAGAAATCTCTAACACAAAGGAAGGAGGTTGGGGAACTGAGAAGTAAGTGGAGGGAAGCCATCCCAAGAATCCAACAAAAAAAGAGCTTCAGTGCCCCGTCTGCAAATCCAAAATAAACCTTCCTTGATGAGTTTCACACCCTTCTGAAGAGTATTCCAAATCACCGAGCCTTTCCCCTCAAGAGGGTAACAAGGGAGATCATGTCGAGGAATCCCAGCGAAATACTTATGAGATAAAATATTGGCCCATAGTTGATCCTTCTCCACACACCATCTCCAGAATAACTTAGCAGCCACAACCTCTCCAGACAACACAGACCGTCGAAGACCAAGACCACCAAATTGCTTTGGACTACACACAACATCCCACCTAGCCAGACTCCACTTGGAAGACGAAAAACTTCCAGCCCATAAGAACTACCTTTGAAGAGAATCCATTTCCCTAAGAAAACCCATCAGAGCCACCTGAAGCATACATCTATAGGTAGGGAGAGCCTGCACCACCACCTTGAGAAGCTGAACCCGCCCCACAAAAGATAACCATCTATGGGTCCGATGATTAACTTTTGTGTGGAGCTTATCAATAATATTTTTCCAAGAACCCTTGGGAAGTCGGCAAACAAAATTGGGATACCCAAATATGTCAAAGGGAGAGCCCCTATCTGAAACCTTAAGATATTAGCTATTCTCCTCCGTATAGGGGCCGACGTATTGAAGAATAAAATGGATGATTTCTCCTTATTAATCAATTGCCATGAAGCAACAAGATACAAGTCCAACACCTACCTCAAATTAGTAGCTTCTTTAACAGTAGCCATCCCCATCAAAGCAGTATCATCAACAAACTACAAATGGGATTGCAAAGGAAAATCTCCACCCCAACACCAACCTTGAATGTTGCCAAGCTCTACATTTCTTTTCAACAAATGCCCAAGACCTTCCATAAGAAGCAAAAAGAGATACAAAGAAAGGGGATCCCCTTGGCACAAACCCCTAGAGGCGCCAAAAAGTTTAGAATGATCTCCATTTATCAAAACCGAGAAGGAAACAAATGTGACACAACTTATGACCCATTGGATCCACTCCTCACTGAAACCAAAAGACATAAGGACCTTCCGTAGGAAAGACCATCTAACCTTGTCATAATCCTTAGCCATATCCAGCTTAATGAACATTTCCTTCTCCTGGGAGCTATCCATGGAGTGGATGGTCTTCGAAGCAATGACAACCCCATCTAAAATTTGTCGACCCGCCACAAAACCACTCCGCTCCTCTGAAATTAGCACTTTAAGCCACTTCTTCAACCTCTCAGCCATTAACTTTGAAATGATTTTATATGCCACATTGCAAAGAGAGATAGGTTGGAACTGAGCTAACCTATGAGCCTCTTCACACTTGGGGATGAGAGCAAGGAAAGTGGAATTCAAAGCACGAAGCATTTGCTTATTCCTTTGGGACTCAAGAACAACTACCAAAAGATCCAACTTTATGATATCCTAGAATTCTTGGTAAAACTCAATCGGGAAACCATCAGGGCCAGGAGCTTTACCCCTCTTCATCTGAAACACAATACCCTCTAGCTTAGCAAGAGAAATCTCTTTCATCATAGACTCATTCACCTCCTTGGAGACCAGCTGAGGAAAACAAGAAAGAACCTGTGCTTCCTTAATAGAGCCCCCCTATGAATCCTCCCTGAATAAGGCAACAAAGTACTGAGAAGCCTCAGTAGAGACTTCTTGGTGTGAAGCAAGACGTTCTCCTCTATCATTCACCAGAATAGGAATGGAATTACCATGCCTCCTGTCTTTCACAGAATTGAAGAAGAAGGCAGTGTTTTTATCACCTTCTTGAAGCCATTCAACCCGGGCCTTTTACTTCCAATAGATCTCTTCCCTCAATTCAAATTCCTCAACCACTTTCAAAGTCCTAGCCTTCTTCCTCAGAAGATCCTCAGAAGCCCCATTCTCATGAATCAAGCGAGTAATATTATTCAACTCCTCTTGAGAAACGACCTTAGCATGAAAGATATTACCAAAACATCGACAATTCCACCTTTTAAGCTGATTTTTGACAAACTAAAGAAGCCTAGCAAAAATGAGCATTGCCGTACCAAAAGCAGGTCTTCCAATCCTCCACCACTGAGCCACGTGCTCATGAAGAGTAGAATCCCGTAACCACATAAGCTAAAACTTGAAGGAGGGAGAACGAGGCATCTAATCAGATATAATACTAAGCTTAATAGGCCAATGATCAGAACCTCTCCATTCAAGAATTCTAGATCTAGTAGACCACAAGTCTCCAACCCAATAACAAGAAACCAAGAATTGGTCAAGCCTCTCAGCAACACAACTCTTACCAATTCGTCTATTGTTCTAGGTGAACTGACCATTATTAGGCTAAACATCAAAAATATTTAAATCTAAAATGCTATCCCTGAGTAATAGAGAAAAAGGCTCCAACCTAGCAATTCCACCTTTTTTCTTAGACAAATCAACTATAGCATTAAAATCGCCAGCCAAAACCCACGGATGGAAAGGAGCTAAGCTGCAAACAAAACGAAGATGGGACCAAAGAAGTTGCTTACCCTAGAACTCAACAGGAGCATACACATTAGAGAGGAGAATACACTCACCAGTATCATAACAAGAGACTACCAGGGACATAGAGGATCTAGAGGACATCCACCAAAGAGGGAAAATCTTTCGAGGGTTCCAGAAGCAAGCCACCCCCCCAGAAGCACCAAGAGCCCCCACACATTAGCATTCATCACATTTCCACAACCTAGGTACCATATCCAACATATTTTGAATAGATAACTTGGTCTCCTGAAGAAAAAGAACATCCAGAGAATGATTCCTAACCAAATCACGAACAACTTTTTTTCTAGGGACACTATTCAAGCCCCTTACATTCCATGAGAGAACAATCATTTCTGAGGGCCTACAAAATGTGAATCAAGAGTCATGACTGACCCTAACTCCACCAAATTTTCCCCAGTTAATTTAATCTTATCCATATCCTTTTTCCTGCCCAGCTTGGAAGTTTTCTCACCAACCCCTTTCTTTAGTTCCTTTTGCAAAATACCCAAGCGAGAAGAAGACAAAGAGCTCTTACCCACATCCGTACCATCTTTTAGGGGAAATGGGGAACCACCTCCACCACTCTTCGTAGCTCCAAGAGTAGAATCCAATTCAACCTGAATAGGCAACTGTTGAACTGCCTTCATCTACCCAACACCATCCTCTTGCACAACCTACATAGCCTCCAAAGGAGGACCATCCTGACCTAAACCCAAAGTACCTTGATTTAGGTTCAGCAGCCCTGGATTCACTTCCTACTGGCTGAGATCATCCAATACCTCAAACCTATTAAAGGTGTCATCATCCTACTTCTCCCTCAAGGTCCGCTTTTGCCCTCGATTCCTATTGCGAGCCTTGATAGGGACATAACCATCATCACCGTTACCATCACCTGGAATAGGCTCCTTCCCCTTATCAGACCTAGGTGGATTATGAGAAGGTTGGGGTGCCACAGGCTTAGCCCCCTAGAATCTCCACTGCAAGTGACCATATTCATGACAGAGATGACATCGAAAAGGTAGGGTTTCATAATCTAGCCGTTGCACCCAATTATAGGATCCAGCACACACTTCTATAGAATCTGGCAATGGTTTGCTTAGATCAATTTCTACATAGATACGGGAAAAAGTCATTACCTTCTTAAACTGCATCTGCTAAGAAGACCCAACAGGTTTACCAAGCATTAAAGCCACCAAAAGTAACACATCATCCCGCCAGCACTCAACTAGGAACCACGACAACTGAACCCAAACCAGAATCCGACTTGGTAGCACCTCGGTTGGGTTGAAGCCCACATCCCATGGCTTGATAAACAATCCCACCTGGTTATAAAAATAGGGACCACCCTCAAAGACCTTATTCTGATCTGCCATGCAATCAAATGATACCACAAAATAGTTGTTCACAAGGAGCCTAATCTCCATCTCTCCCTCTAGCATCCATGTCTATTGGGCCTAGGATTCCAAAAATTGTAGTGAAACTCTCAAACCCATGAACTTGCAATAAAAGGAGTTCCTTGAATAGTATTCAATATCATCTACAAGCAACTCCATTGGGATAACCAATTTTGGTCTCTCTTTGCATCTTTCCAAACACCCATTAATCTTCGTTATGCGGGGACCACTAATCGGCCCTAGATCATTCATCTCCATCTTTGGTGAAAATAATGTATTATCAAAAACATTCACACCATGCACTGTAGGCTTCGAACCAAATGCTGAACGAAAATCCAATTTGGGGCTAACCCCAGATGTTTCCCCCCATGACATAGCAATAACCAAAATCCTCAGCAGGCATACAATCCCCTAGATCACGTTTGGAATAAATGAAAAAACCCCAAGGGAAAGCACAAACCCCCACACAGCAATTTCCAGCAAAGGAAAAAGAAACACAAGTTTAACAGATTGAAACCCCACCTCCATTGACCCCGAATGCAACAAAAACCCCCAGAGCGCAGACTCGAGCAGAACATAGAGAATGAGCTAGGGCATGGACACCCAGCTCGGCTTGCAAAGCACATGAACTCCATTCAATTGATAATTTATTCCAAAAAGTGGCAATATCTCAAAAATTTAATTATAAAATCACTTAATTTTTTTAATTATTTTATCTCCTTAAAGTGACTTTGTATTATTTAACTTTTATTTTTGGCCCAAGCTAAGTCACTTTATTAAAGGGTGGGTACAGAAAGATGGGGGGCCAAAAATTCACCAACCATATTTTAAATTTAAAAAAAGTCATAACACGAGTGTGTTATAATGTGAGCACGTTATAGTCAATATAAACAAAAAAAGAAACTTTCATTCATTTTGATTTCTACATTTTCTTGCTATTTTATAGCCTACAAACCATTAAGAGTGTGCTCACATTATAGGAGAGCTCATTCTTCATCATTTCTTAACCGAATCTTTGTTGAATCTTTGCCAGAATGCCACCACAACGTCAAGGAGGTCAAAGGAGTAAGTTTGATTATTATTTTTATGAATTTTTTATTAAATACATAGATTTAATATGTTTTTTATGTAAATTTATTTAATTTTCAAGAAATGAAAATGCACCTCCAAACCCTCCTAAAATCCCTCTTTAAAATCTCGATTCTCCTCAACCCAAAATCCCTATTGAAGAAAAATCCCAAAAAAAACCTCCAACAATTCCTCAATATGCTCCAAGAACTCAAGAAAATTTAATGGGGAAAATTGAAAAATAAATAAAACAAATTAAGGATATAATTGCAAGGTTGAAAGATCCTGCAAGCTCAACCTTGCATAGAGCCATGGTTGCTCAATCGCTTCAATCAATGTTATCAAATTTATATTTAATTAGCAGGAAAATAACTAGTTGGTTGGATAAGGGATGAAAGTATAGACAATTTTATGGAGATAAATTATCTTATAAACAAGTGAAAGATGAAAAATTTATAAAATTTGACTTGTGTTCCCTATTCACAAACCCTAGAATGAATCAACCTTTATAGGTCCTTCAAGCAAGAGGTTCCCTATCCATTGGTATAACCACCAAGGGATAAAGAACCATTTTTGGTAGAAGTGGTGGATGGTTTTTGGCCATCCTCCATGCAACAACAATGAGGTGCTAAAATATTTTTTTAGGAAACTCTACTATGATTTTTTCCTCAATAAAATCTCAAACTATTTTGATATGTAGGACTTTTAGGGTAGAGGTGGGGGCTCTGCAAAAGATAGAGTGGGGGCACGTCTTGACCTACAATGACCAGCGGGATGAGAACTTGCTAGACCAGCATATAAGCATGTGGCTATCCTTCCATTGTGAAGGAGAATGTTGAGGTCAAGACACTGCAGTCGATTAGTTCCCTAACTCATAGCCTCATAAAACACTCAAGTCTTGTAGCATAGGGTGAGTTGGGTGATTCTTCGAGGAGTAGAGTTCCACCTCATTTTTGTAAGGCTTACAAGACACCTTGTGGTTATGAACCCATGCATAGTCAAGATGCAGGTGTGTAGGATGTTGCAAGTATGAGAAAATTTGGTGGTGTTGTCATTAATGTTGTCATTGATGTCAACATAGTTCAGTATGTTGCAGATTGTGCATGTATAGTTGAGATGTTGTTGAGATGTTGTGAGTACATGGAGCTATCTTTATCATGTTCCAGATGTGTTGAAATGATGGGTTTCCAAGTGCTTTTGAGAAAATTAATAAAGAGTGAAGTTAGAGTTATCTATGTATTCATAATGTGCTCCAGTATGTGCTCCATGTTTCTCCTTTGTTGATCCTATGCGTGTGTGGATCTGAAGAGTCGTTGTTGATAATCTGATGGTGCTATATACTAATCTATAGCTTCTGCTTTGATGGAGTGTGAAAGTTGTGTTCACCGGAGTGTGAACTATTCTAGAAGAGTTAGTTGTCTATGAATTGGGAGAATTTTTTTTGCTCCACAATCCTCCGCTATTCTATTTCATATCTTGCAGATTTAGAATGTGTCTTATAATGGTGTTCTCTGGGTTCTAGCAAAGATGCTAGTGGATTGGTGATCCAGAAGTTAAGTTTCAAAGTAACTATATGTGTTTGCATAGTCTGGATGGACTAATGGAAGGAGTTCAGTGTTTGAAGGTAGTTACACTTGTTGCAGATGTATCTGAAGGAACCAAAGATGTTTTCTCATACATAATGAAGCATGTTACATCATCCACATGTTATCTTCTTGTTGGAAAGCACGTACATCAATGTTTATTTGTGTTTTCATTAGGTTTGGCCGACCTGGTGTTTACACTTCATATGAAGAATAAAACTTAATTAAGGAAGCATGTGGTTGATTTGAGACATTTTATTTTGGTCTTGGTTAAGTGTTTTATTGGTCCACTTGCATTTCTTTCCACCACGGGAATGTTGAGTTTTTGACCTTATTTGAATTTATGAAATGAAGCTTATGTGGCCAACCTTGGAGAAAGTTTCTAAGGTTGAATATGGTATATGCAAGTTGAATTGTGAAGGATTGTATGATGTAAAGTAATGAAGTAAGGAAAAAATAAAAGAGAAAAAGCATGCGAAAGTGAGTTGAGGCAGCAATACTTTATTGTTTTAGATTCCTGAAGGTAGTGAGCTGAAGGTTTCTGCAATCTTCCAATCAAGGCTATAGATGTGTGTAAATAGTTGTGGTGGATCTTTTTTTTTCTTTTGTATTAGTAGGAAATGAGCCTCTTGTTGATGATGGTTTCACTCATAGTAAATAGGTCGAATAAAATCTCCATAGAGAAGACCACGAAGAGCTTATCCTTCTTGAAAGATATAGGAAAAAGACAACCTAAGGGGGAATTCTGCATTCATAGGGAAAATATTAGCTTTCCTTCAATCCCAAGTCTCTGATAACCAGGTCATGGTTGCACTAGGGTCACTCTTGGGTAATGATGTGATATTTTTTGTTAATCTCAAAGGGACTACGGTTATTTCTTTGAACATTTTAGATCAACATTCCTAATTGAAATGATAAACTCGAACATCATGAAACCAAAAGATTTGACATAATATTTCATGAACTATCACAAATTATTTGCTATCACTTAAGTAGATTTAGCATTAAGAATTCAACAAATTCATGGAAAAATAAAATATTTTCAACAAAATAATTTCCATTCATTTAATATTTTTTGGAACATTTTCAAAATATTAAACATCTATTCTAAAACAAAGTATAAAAAATACTAAAAAATAAAAGTTTCTCCCGGTTATTCTCCATGGATGCCCCATAGAACTAATCAAAACAAATCAAACCGCTTTATATTTCACTAGAATGCTTCACAGCTATGTATAAAATAGTGCAAGCTTTTACAGAGAGGGTTTCATTTATGGACACCAAGTAGGTTTTGTATGCACCCTTAAACAACGCAACATACAGTCTTGTTTGACCAAACTTACAAAACTAGCTACAAAAGATACTTAGATAGGTAGCTATCCATAAATCTCTGATATCCATTAATGTTTATGTGCATACAAATTTTTACATCAGAATGGTTCAAAAAATAGGAAAAATAAATAAAACTTAAAAGAATTTTATGCTCCTCTGACATCCACAAATTTCAAACTTAAAATAAAAATGAAGTATCCTCTGGCCTTTTATAGAACACAAGGCTCAAATAGGATAAGACAAATACATGAGATGAAATCTAAGGAACCAATCTCATCAAGGCACGTGGAATATTGTGACCACTAGGAGAATTGCTGAAGCTCCAATTAATTGTTGAAGCTCTTCGGGTTCTACTTTTTCATCTTTGTTAGGATTCCTTCTGAAATCAAAAAAATCTATCCAAAAAAAGATATATAGGAGCTTCCCATAATAATAGAGTGATCAAGTGGAAGTCGAAATACTATATCTCAGGTTCCTTGATTTGAACATTCAAGGAATGAATCACTCTCGGAATAGATACACTTTATTACTCCATGCTTGAACTCGAACATCCTGGTATTCTGATGACTTGCACATCTTTTCAATGAACTTTGTTCCAACATGAGCTCCTTAAGTGCATCATCGAGCCTAGTAATAATGTAATATTTATTTTCCAACATAATTTTCCTAATCATCCATACCCGAGCTTTGCATCACAATCGATATCTCCTACAATCACAAATTCCATATATTAAATCCCCTTTTTAAAAAAATAAAATAAAATCATAGCATCTCATGTAAATAAAACCATTATTCAAATGTTAGTACAAAATTCCATAATTAACACATCTTTTAAAAAGCATATCATAAATCCTTGTACATATACCGGATCACTGGGATCATTATACAAATTTTAAAAAATTAATATTTCATTTCACGTTGCAACCCGATACCCGGTACCTAGTATTCAGCTTTACCCACTTACTTTCTCGGACCTCGGTTATACTAGAACTCCACTCTATCGGACTCCCTTTTACCAAACTCCTTCTTACTGGACCAGAGTCTTTCACTTGAACTTCACATTACCTTTCACCTTTTTTGTGTTTCTGGTACCCGGTACCCGGTGCATGAAACACTTACCATACGAAGTACTTTCTTTTATCAAATATTTCTCCTTCTTTCTTCACTTTCGGTGATCTTACAATTTGTTAGCTCTTTCCATAAGAGTTATATTTTTCCACTAGGGTCCCCAAGTCTTTTCAGTCTTGGGGCATGTTGTGAGACCACACAACAACTTGTAACCAATAAAACCAAATTTAAATTAAACTTGAAATTAAATCACCAGTTGTAATTCAAAACTTATACATATTTTAAAATAATAACTTTCTACCTTTACTTAGATTCTGGCATAAAAATTAAAACTACACTAGAAACATCCATGTGTGCTCTGATTAATTCTAGTTTTCAGAACTTAGTAAAAAAAATTAGTTCATCAACATTGAACTACATAATATAGTAATCCTCCAAATCCAACTAGGGATAGAGCCTTGCTACTAGTCAAGCGTCCATAGCCCTGACAAGGTTATCTCCATAATTCCCCTAAATATAGCTCTACTGCCAGTCAGGCATACATAGCCCCAGTAGAGTTATTTGGATAGCCTAAAGAGTTGATATCACTTTTTATATATATAGAATATAGCAATGATAGCTCATTTTTCACTTTTGATATTGCAATAATAGTTCTTTTATCAACTTGCAAGCATTGAAGCACCGCTATTAGGTTGGGAATTATAGTGGTAGCGAAGGTTACTTTTTGATTCTTCATTCAATGTAAATCTCTTCATCAATTCACTACTTCCCAAAAACTTATTTAATGATTCCCTATAAGTGTATGTTTCCAGCTAAATTTCACTAATTATGCCAAATCCTAACTAACTATAGCTCATTATATGTTAAAAAATATGCATAAATTAAAATTTACCAATAGACACATCAATCACCAAATTTAAATCTAAATTTAGAAACATTAGTTACCATCCCTTTGATTAAATTTATGGCAACTTCTAAAACTTATGCTAACTATCTTGACTTGACGACGCTGCACTTCATTAATGGATCAAAATGTTATGATTACCTTGAAACATAATCACACTATTTTGCATTAAATTCACACACCTTGCTCAACACGTGTTATCTTTTTAACTTCTTTAGATGATGACATGTAATGTCTTGCCAGCTTCATTTTCTTGTATAATCCACACCCATAACACCTCCATAATTAATATGGATTTTGTTTTTAAACAATTTGAAATGACCACTATTAATTTCAAAATCTCCAACTTGCTTGATTTCCAATCTCCGTACTACTCAAATTCAAAGCAACTTCACTAGATATGTGTAAATAATTTATTTGATTTAACCTTTAATTTTGAAGATTATTATTTAGCTACCACCTTGCATACGATTTCCCAAAAAAAAAAATTACTCAAGGAAACTATGTACTGCTACTCTGTTTATGACCCTCTATAAATTCGTGTATTTCTTCTCGAATTATTCACACTTCTCTTTTCTTTCTCTTCTTATATATTTTCTATAATTCCACTTTGTGTCTTTGCATTTTCTTCTTAGCCATGGATACTCCAATTTTTTTGGGTTGTTCTCATAGACAAAATGTTTTATTGGGGAGCATCACACCACAAAGGCTTGAAAAGGTCTTTATTATTAGGACTTCTAGTTTCACTGTGCCAAACTTATGCTTAGTCCTTGGGGAAAGATATGTTGCATCTAGCCGCTACTTATGTTTTTACTCTGACATAACTCCTCACTTTGTAGCATCACTTCTAGACATTGGGCTACCTATTGAAGGCATTCACACTGCTACCAACTTAATAGTGAAGCCTGAATTCTTGGAGAATCTGGATACCATTTTAGCTATTGCACATCCGACCATTGGGATTCCCTCCATCGATGATATTCCTCAGTTCTTTGAACATGGGGAAGTGGTTCCACTTCGGCCTTTTCTTACTAATCTCCATATCCAATATTTTGAAACTCACTGGGAACTCACCTACATAGGGTATTTTCCCCTGATAGAAGAGGCATCCCATATTGACTAAATGGCTACTATCATCTGCAACTTTGCTCACCTTTTCTATTTTAACCTTTTTTTAGTTTTTGACAAGGATTTTGATATCTAATGTATATATGTGATATATATATATATATATATACATATATATATATATATATATATATATATATATATATATATATATATATATATATATATATATATATATATATATATATATATATATTTGGTATCTTTCTTAAAAGCGTGTTTTACTGTGCACGACTTTATTGTCTCATTTTTTCGTTCAATTTTACAAAATGTTTGAATTTCACTCTCATGTATAAGATAAATTTAAACAGAATTTTCTAATGTAGAGGTTGATTGAAAGAAAAACAAAACAAAATGAAACAAGAAAACAAAAAAATAAAAACAAAAGCAAACACAAAGAAGCCCTAAAAAAAAACCTAAGAAAAACTAAACTAACCCTAACTACCCTAACTCTAATATCACAAAAGATTAACTCTAACAAAATAATTTATTTCAATTTCTACTACTATTTCCTCTACAGTTTTAGTACGAATTACAACAAATTTTTCTTTAAATTCTCTTATCAAAATTTTCAATATTCTACTGTAATAAAGGAATATCTTAAACTTTCTACATTTAAACATCATAAATTTAAAGGTGTACCTACCCAAAATCTGGCTCAAATGTGTGAAAATGATCTCATTAGAGATCAATTGCACACATTTTTTCTGTCGTGGCAATACTTTACCTTCTCCCAACCCTGGTCCATTTCCATGAACAACTGCATTCATTTCTCTATTTCCTTCTCTTCTGAAAATCTTCATATCTTCAGCCCTGTCTTCACTTTCCATTTTGTTAGACCAAGATATATCACTATATATATTATTATCAAAACGAGAAAAAGTAAAAACTTGATATTTTGTATCTTGTATAAAATCAGGAAAATGTCTTTTTATAGTTGATGAATTCCCAGCTTGAAGCACAATACATGCATTTCCTACTCTATTTTCCTACTCCATCTCGTTATATGCATTTTCCACGTATATAGGGAATGATGAATTACCCATGTCTTTTCCTCATTTATGATGAAATGTCTCTGAATCTCGACATTCTTGCCTATTCCTCTACAAAACGTTAGAATTTTCTTTAAAATAATATAGTTTCCTAACTATTTCAGTTTATTGGTTAATTTTTTAATATTTCCAACTCCACTAGGATAGAACATTTTTTCTCGTTAACAATCCTTTTCCTTTAGGAGTTAAAACTTCTTCCATTAATGGAATTGCTCCACTTATGGCCAAACTTACCCTAGTTAAAAAATTTCACACTCAAGTTCACCGTGATTAGTTGTATCATGAATTCTACACTTGGTGACTCTACCAAAAGTAAAAAAACTCAAAGGATGTAGTTTCTGATTAAATATTTTACAAATTTTTCCAATTTCCATAATGAAAACCAGCTTGCATTCAATTTCTCATTTACAAGCTTCTTTCCAGATTTAAGAATAACATTTCAAATCAGAATTCCCCAATTCCAAAGGATAAAACCTAAAATATGAAAGAAACAAGATAGAGAGATGTGCGTCTGTTGGCCTTCCTTCTAGCACCAATTCTTGTTGATGATGGTTTCACTCGCAGTAAACAAGTTGAATAAAATTTCCACATACAAGACTGTGAAGAGCCTATCCTTCTTGAAAGATATGGAACAAAGACAACCTAAGGGGAAATTTTGCAGTCACGGGGCAAAGATTGGCTTCTGTTATATCCCAAGTCTCTGATAACTAGGTCATGGTTGCACTAGGGTCGCTCTCGGGTAATGATGTGATATTTGTTGTTAATCTCAAAGGGACTATGGTTATTTCTTCTATTATTTCTTTGAACATTTTAGATCAGCATTCCTAATTGAAATGATAAACTCGAACATCATGAAACCAAAAGATTTGACATAATATTTCATGAACTATCACAAATTCTTTGCTATCACTTAAGTAGATTTAGCATTAAGCATTCAACAACTTCATGGAAAATAAAATATTTTCAACAAAATAATTTCCATTCATTTTATATTTTTTGGAACATTTTCAAAATATTAAACATCTATTCTAAAACAAAGTATAAAAAATACTAAAAAAATAAAAGTTTCTCCTGGTTATTCACTATGGATGCCCCAAAGAATTAATCAAAACATAGCAAACCGCTTTATATTTCACCATATTGCTTCACAGTTATGTATAAAATGGTGCAAGCTTTTAAAGAGAGGGTTTCGTTTATGGACACCAAGTAGGTTTTGTATGCACCCTTAAACATCGCAACATACAGTCTTGTTCGGTTGAACTTACAAAACCAGCTACAAAAGATACTTAGATAGGTAGCTATCCATAAAGCTTTGATATCAATTAATGTCTACGTGCATACAAATTTTTACACCAAAATGGTTCTGAAAACAAGAAAAAGGAACAAAACTTAAAATAAGTTTATGCTCCTCCAACATCCACAAATTCTAAACTTAAAATAAAAATGAAGCATCCTCTGGCCTTTTATAGAACACAAGGCTCAAATAGGATAAGAAAACTACATGAGAGTAAATATAAGGGACCAATCTCATCAAGGCACGTGGAATATTGTGACCAATAGGATAATTGCAATTGAATTCAGGGTATGTGCAGGATCATCATGGAAAAGATAGGCCCTTAAGTGGTGAAAAATTCAGAAAAATCAGAGTTAGGCAACTTGACGTAAAAATTTGAATAAGTTATCTATATTATTTCAAAAATATGAAAGAATAGAATCTGTAGAAAATTGAATGTAGTTTCTAAACTACTAGATTTATTTAAAAAAAAAAATCTATTTCCAGTGAAAATTTGAAATTTCAATGCAGTAGTACTTAAATTTCAGGGAAAAAATAAGAAGTACGTGTCTGTGTGACCATCCTAAACATAACAAAATGATAATTTTTTTTATAATATTTTCAATATAAGTATATGAATCATGTCCCGATGTGATGCATATTTTTTTGTAATTTTTTTCCAAGTAAATAAATAATTATGAATTTTTTATTACAACTTTTAAAAAATATAAAAACTTGTATGTCTGACCACCTTAACTTGGTCAAGACTTTATGAAATTCATTTTTTATTTTTTTAATCCTATATTATGTGAATCATATAATGTGACGCATGTTTTGGATTCAAAAAATGTGACACCGTTTGAAAGCTATAGATGTTTTTCAATCAGCCTATCAATCAGGACTTTAGTCGTAATTCAAATAGAAAATGAATAATAATTATTTATTAAATTAAAAGTAAAGCATAATTTATATTGGTGGAAGCCTAAGAATTTCCTTTAAAAACCCTTTTCGTTTCATCAATTTTGGATAAAAAAAGTCATCAACCACATACCCTACACATACCCATCATATTGCCATTTTTGGCCCATCATGATCCTGCACATTCCCGTCAATGGAAGTAAAATCCAATTACTCGTTGAAGATCTTCAGGTTCTACTTTTTCATCTTTTTCAAGATTCCTTCTGAAATTGAACAAATCTATCCAAACAAAGATATATAGGAGCTTCCCATAATAACAAAGTGATCAGGTGGAAGTTGAACTCCTATATCTCAGGTTCCTCGATTTGAACATTCTAGGAATGAATCACTCCCGAAATAGATACACTTTATTACTGCATGCTTGAACTCCAGTATCTCAGAATTCTAGTGACTGGCACATCTTTGCAATGAACTTTGTTCCAGCATGAGCTCCTTAAGTGTATCATCAAACCTGGTAATAACGTAAGATTTATTCACCAACATAATTTTCTTGACCGTCCATACCCGAGCTTTGCATCATAATCGATATCTCCTTCAATCACAAATTTCATATATTAAATCCCCTTTTTTGAAAATAAAAATAAAAATCATAACATCTTGTGTAAATAAAACCATTATTCAAATGTTACACACGTCTTTCAAAAAGCGTATCATAAATCCTTGTACATATATCAGATCACTGAGATCATTATACAAATTTAAAAAATTTAACATTTCATTTCATGTTAAAACCCGGTACCCAGTACCCGGTATTCAGCTTTACCAACTTACTTTCCCAGACATCAGTTATACTAGAACTCCACTATATTGGACTCCCTTTTACGTGACTCCTTCTTACTAGACCAAAGTCTTTCACTTGAACTTCACATTACCTTTTTCCTTTTCTGTGTTTTTGGTACCCAGTACCCAGTGCATGAAACACTTATCATACGAAGTACTTTCTTTTATCAAAGATTTCTCCTTCTTTCTTCACTTCTAGTGATCTTCCAATTTGTTAGATCTTTCCATAAGAGTTATATTTTTCCACTAGGGTCCCCAAGTCTTTTTAGTCTTGGGGTGTGTTGTGAGACCACACAACACCTCCTTGTTGGACAGCGAGTCCTTTCTATAGGCAATGAGCCTTTGTATCTAGATAGTGAGCCTTCTTCTGGGTAGTGAGCCCTTGGTAGTGAGCCTTTGTATTCGGTTTTTTTATCTCTTTATATTGTGAGTTAATCCTGACCATGTTTTTTCCCTCATTGGGCTTTCAACATAAAATATGGTGTTCATTGTGTTGATTTTACTTTCTATTATTTGTATTTCATGTTCATACTTAATAACGTAATAGTGTGGTTGTGAAATTGATAAGTGTTGAAGTTTTGAGTTTAAATTTGGTGAAAATTGATTCACCACCATTCTTATTTGTCCTACACCTTTAAATAATTGGTATCAGAGCTTTGGTTCCTTGGTGTAGAGATTAACCGGTTAAGGAAGATCTGATGACACATAAGTTGGCAATCCCTATGTTCAATGGATCTAATTATAGTGACTGGAAAGTGCATATGAGATGATATATTATCTCTCCTGGTTACAAGATTTGGAAGGCTATTGATACGAAGTATATAGCTCTGACGAGTGGTCTTACTCTGCATATGAGGTTTTTGCTTATGAGGAGAATGAGAAGGAAAGGTATGCTATTTTGAGTGCTCTATCTAAAACTGAGCGAACTAAGGTTCTTTCTTTGGGCACTACTCATGAAGTTTGGAAGAAATTGGAAGATCTTTATGAAGGAAATGACAAAGTGAAATTGATAAAGAAGCTGACAGCAAAGCACAAATACGATAATCTGAAAATGGAAGAAGGTGAAGATTTTGCAAGTTATTTCCAGAGGGTTGAACTTGCAGCAAATGATGTTTGGAATCAAGGGGGTAAACTAACTAATGAAGATATAATTGAGAAGATGCTAATAACCATACCAGAGTGTTACAGTGATAAGATATTAGTTATTCAAGAAATGTATGATCCTAAGAAATACACTAAAGAAGAGCTATTTGGCACCTTGACTACATTTGAAATGAGAAAGTTTGGAAAGAAGGAGGAAAAGATAGAGACAACATTTAAAGCAACAAAGACTGAAGATGATCTGGATAGTGATGGTTTTGATGAGTTGGAAGTGAATTTTACTAGGAAGTTGAAGAAAGGTATCGATAAGTATAAATTTATGTTTCCCTTTCAGTGTTTTAGTTGTGGTCATATTGGTCATTATGCTTCAAGATGTCTGAATAGAGTTGTACATAAGAAGAACAAGGATCACAAAGATAAGGATAGAAAGGATAAGAAATATAATAAGCTATATTATGTTAAAGAAGAAGCCAAAATATCCAATGATGAATCTAATTATGAGGGTGATGATAGTGAATGCTTGTTTTTAGCTTTGGAGAATAAATCTGTGTCTGCTAACCCTAGAAAATGTGCAAGAAAGAGTGCTCTGGAGAACAAAAAGAATGATATGGAAGGTACTTTGGTCACTTCCTTTCTTACTAGACAAGATGAAGACTACTGGGTGATTGACAATGGATGCTATAATCACATGATCGGAGATAAAAGTAAGTTTACTAAACTTGAAGAGTATGATGGTGGTTTGGTCATGTTTGGTGTTGATTCAGGAGCGAAGATCATTGGAAAACATTCAATTAGTTTTGATGGAATTCATAGCATTGATAATTTATATTATGTAAAGGGTTTGAGGCATAACCTTTTGAGTTTTGGACAGATGTGTAGCAATTGTTTTAAACTTGTGTTTCAAAATAATACCTCTAAAATCAAAAAAGGATTTGGAGATATGGTTTTCGTTGGAAGCAGAACTCATGGAAACATCTATCAGCTTAAAGGTGTTGATGGTCAGTGCCTTGTATCTCAAGTCAATGAAAGTTGGTTGAGCCACTGGAGGATGGGACATGTAAACTTTGATAATCTAGTTAGGATCAGTTCAAGAGATGTTGTCTAAGGTCTACCTAGAATCACAAAGCCTGCTAATACTATTTGCAGAAGTTGTTAGTTGGGGAAACAGACAAGAAGTAGTTTTAAGGGAAAAGAGCAATCTACTACTGAAATGTTGGAATTAATTCATACTGACCTCTATGGTTCAACTAGAATAGGAAGCCTAAATGGTGACAGGTATTTTTTGCTCCTTATTTATGATTATACTCGAATGACATGGGTTGTTTTTCTTAGAGAGAAGACTCAGGCTCTGGATAGGTTTAAAGTATTCAAAGAAAGAGTGGAAAATGAAGTGAACCTGAGAATCAAATGTTTGAGATCTAATAGAGGTGGAAAATTCACTTCTGGTGAATTTAATACATTTTGTGAACAATGTGGCATAAAAAGACAATTTTCTACTCTAAGAACTCCTCAGCAGAATGGGGTAGTTGAAAGGAAAAACCAGATGGTACAGGAAGCTGCAAGAACCATGATGAAAGAATCAAATGTACTAGATGTGTACTAGAGAGAGGAAATACACACCATTTTTTATGTTCTTAATAAAGTTCAAATTAAAGGAAACAACACAAACACTCTTTTTGAGTTATGGACTAGTAAGACTCCTACTGTGATGTAATTAAAGGTATTTGGAAGTAGATGTTGCAATAAAAGAGATGATGAAAATCTTGGAAAGTTTGATTCTAGATGTGATGAAGGGATTTTTCTTGGGTACTTTACTACTAGCAAAGCATATAGATTATTCAATAAAAGATTGAGGAAGATTGTTGAGAGTGCTAATGTGAAAGTTGATGAGGAAATGCATAGACCTATTGAGATAAGTGAAGTTGAACTTGATGATCCTCTCCATGGACAAGTACTTGAAGAGAATAAGGATAAAGAAGAAGAAGAAGAAGAAGAAGAAGAAGAAGAAGAGATTGAAGGAGAAGAAGAAATCCTAGAACCTACTATTAAGACTCTTAAGTATGTGCAGAAGAATCATCTAGAGTAACAGATAATTGGAGATAAGAGTGAAGGTGTGAAGATAAGAAGTAAAGTTGCAGCTGAGGTAAATCTGTGTTTACTTTCTAAAATAGAACCTAAATCTATGTTTGAAGCATGTGAAGATGAGAGTTAAGTTATAGCTATGAAAGAAGAGTTTCAGCAAATAGAAAAAAATCAGACATGGGAATTAGTTCCTAGACCTGTGAATAAGAATGTAATTGGTTCGAAATGGGTGTTTTAGAATAAGTTGAATGAAAATGGTGAAGTTATGAGAAACAAAGCAAGACTTGTATGCAAGGGATACTCACAAGTTAAAGGCATAGACTTTGAAGAAAATTTTTCCCTTGTGGCTAGAATGAAAGCTATTAGGATGTTTCTAGCATTTTCGGCCCACAAGGATTTCAATGTATATGAGATGGATGTCAAGTCAACATTTTTGAATGGTGAATTGGAGGAAGAAGTGTACATGGAATAACCTAAATGATTTTAGTTATCTAACAAACCAAATATGGTTTGTAAGTTGAAGAAGGAATTGTATGGACTGAAGCAAGCTCCCAGAGCTTGGTATGCAAGATTGGATAGATACCTGACAAAGCAAGGTTTCAACAAAGGCTCTACTGACAATAATCTTTACTTCAAAGTGAAAGGTAACAAAATGTTGATAGTAGTAGTATATGTTGATGATATCATCTTCAGTGGAAATGAAGGCATGTGTAAAATATTTGCAAAAGAAATGAAAAAATAATTTGAAATGTCCATGATTGGTGAGTTGAATTTATTTCTTGTCTTCAAGTGAATCAAACTAATAAAGGGATATTCATTTCACAATCTAAGTATGTAAGAGAACTATTAAAGAAGTTTGGAATGGATGACTCCAAACTGGTTAGTACTCCTATGGTAACTGAATGTAAGCTAAGTAAAGATGATGAATTTGTTAAAACTCATCAGAGCAAATACAGATCTATGATTGGTGGGTTGTTGTCTCTTACTACTACCAGACTGGATATTATGCATGCAATATGTTTAGTTTCCATATTTCAAGTA
>VDFB02031408.1:0-17219 GCA_007258455.2 Sequoia sempervirens | reverse complement strand
TGGCGTCATCGCGAAGAGCTCATCGAGATGATTCCGACGGTGTTCGTTTCATCGAAATCCGACATCGTATGCTCAACTTATCAGCGGTCAAAGTTTGCAGTTGACTTTTTGAGGTGGAACATACGGATGCTGATGTCAGCATACCGTACTGTACGGACTGTGAAGTGGCCGAATCAGAATCTGACATGTGGCTTCCACGTCGGCATTGTACGGACCAATCACATAGCGACACGTGTCATCCGTACGACCATTCAACAGATCCAGTCAACATTTTGTAGCACAGTTGGCAGTCCAGTCAGCATGCCACGTCATTGTCTAGTCAGCAGGCCACGTCAGTGGACACGTCATCATGCCACGTTAGTTCCACATCATCGGCTAATCGGCAGGCACGTCGACATCCAGTCATCTCTGTCAGCAAATCAAATGTTGCCACGTGGCACCTCCTCGGCATGCCACGTGGCCTGTCTCTTTTCCCTGCGGACGACCGACTTCGGTTGTTTTGAATAGCAAAAAATTGTTGCATAGACTCGAACCAACGACCTCCCACATCCGAATTAAGTGCGCGACAGTTGGACTAAATAGAGTCTGCTTTACCATATATGAGCAGCGGTTGATTTTGTTATTTAATAATTGGCGAATGGCTTTTTAAAAGCCAGCGGCCGGGAGTGGAACCCGGAACCGCCGGCCCACCAAAATCTTAACCGGCCAACACACCACCGATGCTATTTGAAATTAGAGTGTGTTTGTTTTATTTTATTGTATTAGCCAGCCCGAGGCCTTAACAAAATAGGCTATTTCTATTGTAAACCACCTAACTAATAGCCTTCAAATGGCTATGAACTAAATTTTAAATAAAACAAACAAACAAAAGCCCGAAAGACATAAGTAGAAGGGCTTAATTAGGATTATTTAATAATCCTAATAAGGGATTTATGATATAAGGTGGTTATTTACAAGATATTATGCAAAAATATGGGAGATTTTTATGTATCTGGAGAGATAAGGGGAATATTTTGTAAACTCACTGGTTAGGCAACCAATTCTGAGCTAATTTTATGTATAAAGGGTGAGATGAGAGGATCCAAGTTTTTCAGGTGATGAAGTCTTGAAGCTGAGGTGACACGAAAGAGAGGTCTTGTGGAGATTCTTTGAGCCATTCTTGTGCGCCAGAGCATTGTTATGCTGCCCAAGTGCTTGGAGAATGGTTGTGGTGCTTTTGTAATTGATTTTTGGAGTTAATCGGATTGGTCTCTCTATTGGAGCGGACCCGGAGACGTAGTCACGTTTGTGACGAACTCCATAATCAAACACTATTTGCACTTCTCTTCTTCTCTCTCTTGTATTTCTCCTTCCTTTCTATGAGTGAATCACCTTTGTTATTACTTTCATTTTGTTATTTCCATACACTTTTGATTAACAACTTGGAATAAATTCTCCATTGTAAAAGCATTGTGTGCTACATTTAAATACTGCAATTCAGTCTAGATCCTAAATAGACTGAATTATGCTATAATCCAAAGAGAGAAAAGGAAAGGATTCACTAGTAAGCAAAGTGTGTTATGTTTGGTGGCCTTGAAAAGAGTTCAAGCTTCAAATTATTAGCAAGTTGAGTATGCTAAACACTTATGAACAAAAATGCAAGTAAACATGTTCAAATGGATTTCACTTAGCTCATGTTAGGTACCCTCTTAGGGAACATTATTCCTAATATCTCCAAGATAGGAGAAGTCAAGGATAAAAGATTCACAACTTAGGGAATGCAATGAATAGCATCACCACTAAGAGAAATGTTGTATGCCAAGAAAGTTCGCACTCCTAGAGAACATCAAACCCAATGACACCACCAAGTAAAATATGCATCACAAGAAGTAAGAAAATCGTACAATGAAACATAAGGAATTCCAAAAATTTCAAAAACAATAATACCAATGTATTCCCCCACTTTAAAGAAATTTCTAACACCATTGTTGTTAGAAATTTTCTTTAGAGTAGTAGATAATCAATGCTATCAATGAAGGAGACATGAGAGCTTCTTCAAAAATCCATATGCCAAGTCATATGTTTCCAAATGAAGCTACATAATAAAAATAAAGGAAGGGGTTTCCCCCAAAATGAAATCCCAAACACATAAGGGACCAATGAATTTGGGTTCAGTATGTCTTTTCTACAATGGTGTTACAGAGCTAAAAAATGTCAACATTCCCCAAATACTCACAAAACATGAAGAATGGCACATAGAGAGTGAAAAAAAAAGAAAATACTTTGGGTCAACATGGAATAGACCTAAATGTCTTAATGCCTTGCATCACCCCAAAAAATAAAACACAAGACAAAATAAAAGATAAATGTTTATGACATATAGAAGAATGTAGATACAAATAGAGGAATTATGCACATGAAGAGATACATCAAACATAATAGTATGGGGGATCAAATTACGCACATGCAATCCCATAAAGAACATGAAAAAGAAAACAAAGGAAAGACTAGAAGGCACATGCAAGTCAACCTATAGTAGGTCATCTACATCCCAATCTTATTTAGTATATGTGGAAGGCAGATAACTAGCTAAAGGGACAACAACAAGTGCCAAACTGGGACAAGCACGAAGTTGAACACTTTTATTAGGAAGATCATCATTTAAGATAATGGAAGAGGAAAACAATTAATTTATCTATTGTAGTGTAGAAAAATGTATCCCTTTATGTTTTCACACTTTTTGGGGCCCTTGTTAAAATTTGGCTCATTTATGTCTTAATTGGTCCTATTTTGCATCCACAAGCCTAATTATTTGCATTTTTTTGAGGATAATCCCAACATTTAACAATTAGAAAATCATAATTCAATTTTTTTGGTTATGCATTGTAAATCTAGGTATTTGGGACTCATATGCCACCTTAGGCATATAGGTCCCACCTACATTTTTGGGCCTGATTTCAAATGCTACATTGAACAAGACACTTCTTGAAATCTATGTCCTAGGTTTAAGCCACATGGATTCATATGCCCAACATATCGTATGAGTCTCGCTTTAACCTAGACCTATTTTAATTCAAATTCTTTGGTGATAATTTGTTATCCTATATCATATGTTAACTTGTAGTGTTGTAATTTCAAGAAATTATAAACAACTATAAATATTTCAAATAATTTCTCCTAAAAATTTCAAGGACTCTCCTAACACGCAATATAGCAATCTAAGAAATTTTCATGAGAGAAATTTTATGAGATTAAGAGCATTCAACAAAAAATTATCAAGCATTTGGACCAGAATTTAAGATTCAAGCATCATTTCAAATTGTTCATGCATCATGTGTGTTTTTAGCTAACATTTAAGATTTAGGTTTTATGATTCAAGCAAGCATTGAAGACAAATCTTTAAGCATTCAATCAAGATTCAAGAGCCACATTCATGCTATCCATTTCACACAAGTTTTCGGCCTTTATTTCAAGGGTTTCTAGTGAGTTGCAACATAATATTTGTTCATTCATCATTCCTTCATTATTTTCTATTTCTTTTCAAGGTTTAATTACCAAAATGGGGTTTGACCAAGGAAAACCCCTATTTCCTAACAAAACAACATTTTTCCCTCTTGATTCATTTTTTTTAGAACTAGGTGAATTGGAGCTTAAATATCCTTTTAATACATGTTGCAAGAGTTGTCAAAGTTTTCAATAAGTTGTCATCTTCACAAAAAATCAACTACAATTTAGAATTCAAACTTAAAGACATGAAGATCGAACAAGATAGAAGCTACAGAAGATCACTGGAGGCTATATAAATATTAGTCAAACCCTAGTAATTGGACCAAATCACCTATCTAGGTGTATGAGTCCCTATATATCCTTTTTTGGAATCTTTCTATATATCCTGCATAGTCACCAAAAGATTCCAAATATTTCCCAAATTCCTATAGTAGGACTAAATCACCTAGCTTAGCGTATTAGTCCTAGTGCACCCTAAAATAACAATTTCAAGGGTTTTCATATCTTGCTTTGATCTCTTCATTTTTCTAGGTACCCTTTTGTTTCATTCTCTTTTTTTAATATGATTTCATGTCTTTAATTTTCTATGGTTTAGTCAATAAGTGTTTTTTTTTCTCCTTTGAATCTTCATTTTAATGGTGAACCTCCTATGGACAAGGAAAAAGTATCTCCTTTTGCTTGCTTTATATGGGAATAATTGATGATAAATTGGACTTAATGAGGCCTTGATTTAGTGTTGTGAGGTGTTTTACACATCCACATTAGGTATTGGACCCTTGAAAACTAAATAAAATGCATTTAACAATGTCTTGTAAAGGTGTTTTTAAAGACTTTCACGCCTATCTAGACTTAATGGACCTATCTTTCCCTAATTCAATGTTATAAAATTTCTTTACCATGACATTATCACATTAATATAGAAGGATTGTGAATTAAACTTAATATTAATCTAATGTTACAATGTGTATTACACATTCACATTGGATGCTATACCTTTCTAGGCTATGTGGACCTCATTTTAATGTTGTAAAGTGTATTTAATCACACTTTCACATTGAAATTTGTGTCCCTATCACTATTTACCCTTTACATCATCATTAATAGTTCGCTATCACCCCATATTGTGCATATTGAGGTATAAATTGATCAAATAACTAACAAAGTGACCATATAGGCCTAATTTCAACACTTCCTAGCATTCCAGCTAGGATAATGGCCCCTATCTAGGACCCATTAGTCATTAAGGTGAATCAGCCCCATCCAGGTGGGACCCATCACCCTTGCTGGTGAATGAGTTCCATTTGAGCCATTTTCAAGGTTTAAGTGGGAAAAGCTAGATTTTAAGTTTCACTTTCCTCCATTTCGGCCTTGGGGATCAAACTAATAGGAAAATTAGGTGGATTTCCTATAAATACAAGCCTCTAAACCATAATTCATAACTCATCATCATTCATTCATCCTATTCATCATTTATCTTCTCTCTCAAGTCAAGCAAGCTAGGGTTTTATCATTTCAAGTCATCAAGATAGATTCATAAGACATTCAAGGGTAGATTCTTCATCTTTTGTTGTACAAAATCAATATTAATTATCATGGAAAGTATCTAACTCCATTGTTTCATGTTTCATTACATTATTTTTCATTTTAGTTTAATTACGTAAAAATGGGTTTGACCAAGGCAAACCCCCATGCCCTAACATCCAACATTTATCTTTCTCTTCTTCTATGTTTGCATATTTAGGCATCTTGAAGACTTGTAAATCATTAAATAATAGGTTGATGAATTTTTTAAGAAATCTCCTTGTTGAATAAGGAAAAATATCCACAAAAAGTAACTTTCAGTGCCAAAAATTAGAGTTGCGGAGGTGGACACCTATCAAGAACCAAAGTGCAGACTAAGCACTTTTGTTTCTACTTTAAAATTATCAAAAATTTAAAAATGGAATCATTCACCATTAGTGACGAATTAGTCCCATTGCTAGGCCTAAAAAGGGTTTTCTATAGTTTTGGGTACCCATTTGTCTGAAACGAGCTTTGTAATAGTTTCCTAGATCTAGGATTAATTCACCTAGAATGGCTAATGAATCCCAATAAGCCAATTTTTTTGCATCAACAACATTTTGAAATTCATTTCCAGTCTCCAACAAGTTCCCAAGTGCACACATTCAATTTTATAGCTTTTTGTTCAGTTTTGTTTACATTTCTAGGTGTTTTTGCATATCATAATGTGTTTTCAAACATCTTGCATTTCTTTAGTTTTCATTTAGTAATCAACATTTTTCTTTATTTTTCTACTTTTATATCATCCCATCTAGGCATATTGCATCCATAACACATTAATCTTGAATGTATACATTGCCCATTTTGTCCCATCTTTCTCCTTTTAGGCGAAAAACCCTAGAAGTGTTAGAAAGCCATTGGAAGCCAAAATATTTATCTCCATTTTAGTTAACCTACTTTTTGAATACTTTATTTTTTGATTTGGATTCAATTATTCTCCTAGAATTAGCTTGCATTACATTTTGCATTTGTTAAAGTTACATTCTAGGGTTTCTAAAATTTTGCATTAGTAAAAGTGCATATGGATTGCATTTTTGCATCTTAAATCATTCAAAATTTCTTTTTAAATTTTTCATTTTCATCTTATATCTGCATCATACAACATAGAAAACATCAAAATCACTCAGAAAATTCTGAAAATTCTAAAAAAAAATCCCTAGTGGGACTCATTCACCACCTTGGGCGAATCAGTCCCTTTTCACCCCTAAAACTACCTTTTACAAAACTAAAAACCTTTTTTAAAAGCTTTTGTTTAGTACCATTACCTATCTATATCGGTTAGCTAAGTTTTTGTTACATGCATTTCATTAGATATAGATTAAAATAGCTCATTTCATGCATTGCTTAATTTCAATTTTGCATTCACAACATTTCATTTTCCGATCATTGCATCATGTAAACAAAAAATTAGCTTGCTTAAAAACTAAAAATTGCATTTCATTTTACATTTTTACATTGTATTTCAAATGTGGATAGTTTAATTTTTCCAAATGTTCATTTCAATCTTCTCCAAATTTGCAAAGAAAAAGTTACTCAATAAGCATGATAGTCATCCATTCAATGCATTCCCCAGTTATGAAATTCTCTTAGTGCAAGAGAGTGAAAATGATAATGTTAAACTTAAAATTACACCCCCTCCTATCTCTCTTATTTGTGTGGATAATGTGATAAAATAGCATAAAAACATTGATACTCATGATGATCATAATTGTTCTTCTCCTAATACCTCTCCTTTTAGTGATGAAGGTATCTTGGTGAAAGAAGATACAATCATTGAAAATGATGAGGATCTTGTATGTCCTTCTCCTCATCCCCTTTGGGAAAATATTTTAGCACAAGAGAATGAAATCATAGACACATTGTTAAACATCACCTTACCTAATTTCCCTTCTCCTTTAGCTTGTGAGAATGATTTTGAGTAAGATAAGATTCCAAATAATGATGATATGTTGGTCTACAACAACCCTCTTTATGATCAGGTTCCCCTACCTCTCCTATTTTGGAAGACATTAGGGAACAAAGGAATGAAGTCATAAATGATCATGGTAATCATACGTGTTCTTCTCTTAGTATCTCCCCTAGTTGTAAGGAAGATGTTTTGATGTTAGAAAACACAACCAATGAGAGTCATGAGAATCTTACTTGTCCCCTTTCACCTAAGGTAGCCCTTATTGAGCAAGATAATTCAACCATTGATCATTCTCCTAATGCACTCAAGTCATTTTAGAAGAACCAATCCATGAATGTCAAGAACATTTGATTCATAGTTCTAAAAACACTCCTCCTAGGGAGAATATCATAGTGTTAGAAAATGGAAACAATAGTATTGTGTCTTTCTTAGATCAAAAGGTGGTTCTAGATTGTCCTTTATTATAACTACATCAAACTAAGACCACTAAGGTTATGAATCTACAAGTGTCCATTAGATCCCCCTTGATCAATGGACCTCATACATACCCTATGGGACATCCTAAGAACCCTGTAATTTTGTACCCACCTTCACACAAACAACAAACTACAAACCAACCCAAACTCATCCTTTATCCACTATCACAGAAACCTCACATTCACAACAAGCATAGAATTATCCTTTAACCTCAAAATAATGTGTCATAGAAATCGAGTCATAATATCATTTCTCATACATATAACACTAGAAACAATCTACAACCACAACAACCAACCCCGACCTCTTTACCTTTGCCTAATTCTATACTACCTAGTGCTCCTTAATTAAGGGAGTATGGGGTATGTGCAGGATCATGATGGGCCAAAAAGTGGCAATATGATGGGTATGTGGCTGACGACTATTTTTTTTACCCAAAATTGATGAAATGAAAAGGGTTTTTAAATGAGATTATCAGCTTTCCACTAATATAAATTATGCTTTACTTTTAATTTGATAAGTAATTATTATTCATTTTCTATTCAAATTACGACTAAAGTTCTAATTGATAGGCTAATTGAAAAACATCTATATCTTTCAAATGGCATCACATTTTTTGAATCCAAAACATTCATCACATTCTATGTTTTGCATACTATAGGATTAAAAAAATAAAAAATGAATTTCATGAAGTTTTGACCAAGTTAAGGTGGTCAGACATACATGTTTTTTATATTTTTTAAAAAGTTGTAATAAAAAATTCATAATTAATTATTTACTTAGAAACAAATTACAAAAAAATATGCATCACATTGGGGCATGAATCCTCTAATTATATATATTTATATATATATATATATATATATATATAATATTATAAGAAAATATTATCATTTTCTTCTTGTTAGGGTGGTCAGACAGACACCTACTTCTTATTTTTTCCTTGAAATTTAAGTACCACTGCATTGAAATTTCAAATTTTTACCAAATAGATTTTTATTTTTTTAAAACAAACCTAGTAGTTTAGAAACTACATTCAAATTTTTACGTCAAGTTTCCTAACTCTAATTTTTCTGATTTGTTTGCCACTTAAGGGCCTATTTTTTCCATGATGATCCTACACATACCCTATGATTTTGTTGAACAACTTAAGAGCACTCCTGCAAAGATATCATTTATAAGAATGAATTTGCACCCCTAATGCAAATTCCCCCTTTTTCCACCTTAGAAAATCAAGTTTAGAGGCTTAATTACACCTAAGCTCTCTGCTTGGATCCCATTTGGCGCTTGTTTTAAGCATTTGTGGGAGAATTTTTGTCGAGGGAACCCGTGCTACAGGTAGATTTTTGCATGGAGTGCTTACATCCTTGGCAGATTCCTATAGTTGAACCTATAGAGGTGTTACACTTCTCATTGGTGGTCAAGATGTAATGCCCTCTTCAGTCAACCAACCTGAATATGATCATTTTCTTCATCTCCTCTTCAAATTCACTCCTTCAACAAGAATTTTTGGTGCATTTAATGTTTTGTAGTGCTTAGTGTTCTTCAATTACGTTATTTTCTTCATCTCACTTTCTTGGTTGTCCGTGGAGGTGGAAGCACCTAAATGGGGGTCTAATTGAGGCAGACCCCTATACAAGCACCCAACATTTTCCTCTTTATGTTTAGGTGAACGTGCTTTCGAGGAGCTAGCTAGTGAACGAGTTTCTTTATGAGATCCTTCTTTCCACCTTAACTCTCTCATTTTTTCTTAACCATATTAGAGAGTATTTTGTTTACTTAATCATGTTATTATGGCCCTTTAGTAGTAGTTAGCTAGGTCATTATCTTGTTTTTTTAGGTTCAACCTTGTCTCTTTAGTTGTTTAGTCATATGGATTCCAGCACACTTGAGAGACTCTAGTGCATCGCACTGTCATCCCAGGACCACACTTTTGTCTTTGGGTAGAGAGATTCTTGAGGCATAATGTTGAATCCAAAAAATAGCTCACCTACCCCTATCATATATTTCAGGTCTGTAGGGTGATTGTAGGACTTCATAGTTCTCATCATTCTCATCCCACATTTTCTAACACCACATTAAGCTAAGGTAAGATAGGGTAGCATTCTATAGCTTGGCCCTCTGTGACTTGGGGCTTGCATGTGGTTGGTCCCCCTCTCTTACATTTTTGGTGAGCCTAATGTGAACCATTTTGGTTCTTTTTTTGATAATGATAGTTCCTTTCCTTGTACTCTAGGAGTGTTGTGAGGTTGTCGCCATACAACCCAACCTACAACCCCTAGTTGGCGTAGTTGAAAGTTTTTGAAGGTGTTTCATAACGAAACCTTAATTGGGTCATTATCTTATCCTTTAACCTTTAGGGACTCTATAGAAGTATTATCTAGTGTGTGTAATGGCCTCATCCCTACATCAACCTATCTCCTTTGTGTAGCCTATGAATAGTGGTACTAGTATAACCTTCACATCATAGGACCTATTGATGGATTTTAATAAGGAACCATATCCTCTCTATATTCCTGCATGGATTAATGGAAAAATCATAGTGGGTGTTCTCGTTGATCTGGCATTGAAGCTCCTGTTTGACATTATCCTTGGGTCTGAACTCTTTAGGCTGAAATTGGCTATCCCTTGGTTGGTGGCGATGAATGCGGTACCCTCAATTGTGCATAAATGCTTAAAATTTATCCATGAGGGTTTCATACACGTAATCCATGACACCGTTTCTAGACCAATGCTTGCTCATGGTAACTACTCCCTCTATTACTCTTGGCTTACACCTGTTGGTCCTCTCCCATCTAGGACAAACCTTCTACACTGAATATATCAGAATTATAAGAAAGGTCACCTAAGGTTGAAAGTGAGATACCCTCCATCACCTTATGCTATTTCACATAGGTCCTACTTAAAAGCTGATAGTGATGCTACTACGACATGAAGGAAGGAAGAAGAGAAGCAATCCCAAGATCCTCCTTCTCCCTCCTTTACTAGTCAATTAGTCTAACACTTCTTCTCACTTTGTTGTGGTACCATCGGATTCTACTCTATGCATGTAGGATAACCCTATGGTGCTCGCTTGCAAAAAGCCTAAGTGTCATACATTTGAGCTTCCTATTCTATTGACAGAGCCTAGACCCATTTAGTATAATAGGAAGAAGGTCTCCCATGGAGAGTCCTCTTTATCTTGACCTCTGAGGCCTCCTACTAATCATGCACCTAAGGCAATGAATGGGAAGGGGTCCACTATCGAGGCTCTTGAGTTGACTCCCCCCACTGCTCCTCAACCTCCTCCTACTCCTATTCAAGAATCCATTCCTCCACTAGACACGGTCATAGTGGACATTCCCATGGTTGACCAGGAGCCTTCTGCTCCTTTGTAGCCTCCACCTCCAACTCAAAGAGTCATAGAAACTGCATTACACACAAGCACAAGCGTTGGTGAAAGGCTATTTTGGCTGAGGAGGCCACCTTGCAAAGGAAGGAGGAAGAAATAATCACCCTTGCTTTAAAGCCACCTACACTGTCATCCTCTTCCTTTCCTTATACTCCTCTTCAGTCTGGTCCTACGCTGATTCTGACTTCTACTGCAAGTATGAATGCACCTAACCCCAAGGAGGTACAAGTGTTCACACTCCTTCGGTGGAGTCACCTTTGCTAATGTCCATGTCAGATATCTAGCCTTTCCCAAAACATGTGGACATGATTAATACCTTGGTTGTATCCACTGCGGTTCTTTCCTCCTCTTCCTTCACATCCCTAGCCTCGTTTGTGGGGAGTTCATCTCATCCAATGCAAAAAAAATGGAGTGTGGTCCTTCTAGTAGTGAAGGATGTAAGAGGCACCCACCTTCTTCACAAGCTGGTCCCATGCTAACTTGTTCTGTCCTAGTGACAAAACTGGTTTTGGCTTCCCCTGAGTTTTTCATCACTCTCGAGTCATTCAGAGAGCCTAGCAGTGAATCTCAGGCACATCTTGCCCCATCCATTGAAGTTAAACATGACACTCCTATGGGGTGCATGTTTAACTTTGTTGATGAATTTTTGGCCTTGTTAGTGATCTTCACGAAATCATTGACCTTAGCTCCACAAGAGCTCCATGAAGAAGACCTTGTGAGGCCTTCTTCCTTGGCCCTTATTACAAGAGGGTCAGATGCTCCTCCTCTTAACATCCCACCACTATAGGCTCATCCTCCTTCCCCCTCTGATGATCTAGAGTGGGAAGTGGATGACCTCTTGGTCGATCAATGTTAGGAGGAGGCCTCTTCTTGATATTGTGTGTGTATGTGTTTTGTGATACATTCCCCCATGATAATGATATGTTTGCCTAGATGACCCTTGTCATCTCATTGGTGCTTAGATACAGGCGTGGATTTTGTGTCGTAAACCTTCTTCTATTGTATCATCTTTCTTCCATGTTTGTGCTTGATTTTCAATAAATTGGGGATGATGCAAAGCATTGGGGGAATTTAGTCTTCCCTTCTATGTTGACCCAATTTTTTAATTTTTTACTTTGTTTTCCATGCCTTCTTCCTGACCTAGTTTAGGATTGATGATCTTTCACCTTGCACCACGGTTACCTATTATTTATATCAGCATGGATAGATTTGATCTCACTAAACTAGATCCCCCTTATGTCCTTTGTTTGTGTTTTCTCTTTATCATTATCTCTTCTTTGCTTGAGTTGTCCCTCTCATGTGTGACAATGCTTTTCTTCAACATTTTGGTTTTCAAACAATGCATTCATTTCCAATGGATCTTTTCTCAAAAATCTTCACAAATATTTCTTTAGAATCACATTCTTAACTTGGAACCCTAACATAACATGTTTCCTTCATCATGGGTTCATAAAGAAAGGACTTGAAACCCTTCCTCAAAAGTGGGAACAACATTGATCTTCCCCTTATGTGGGGGCATATTATTCCTTTCGAATTCCTTGATGAAGTGAACATATTTTAAAAGGATCCATTGATGATGGATCGATTTAGGAAAGAAAGACATCTACTTTTGAACTACGCATCCCTTGAATGGACCCCCTCATCATTACAGGTTCCCAAGGGACCCCTTTGAAATTCTTTCAAATTGTCGACAATCTGTGTGATTGTTCACCTACTTGCCTACCTAGCCACTTCCTAACTCTGTAGAGTCCTCTTTCCTAGGTTTCCTCCATGTGAGAGATCTTGGGGGATACCTCCTTGCAAGACTGAGATCCTATAGGGCACTTCCTCCATGGGAGAGATCTTGTGGGTGGCTCCCCTAAATGTTTGTGGGTCTGTAGGGAACTTTCTTGGGTTTCCTCCATGTGAAAGATCTTGGGGGTTACCTTCCCTACAGGTCTGTAGGTCTGTAGGGTTCTTCCTTGGGTATTGTTCATGCAAGATATCTTGGAGAATTCCTTTCCTATAGGTCTACAGGTCTCTAGGGTATTTTCCTCGCTTCCTCCATGTCAGAGATCTTGGGGGATGCTTCCTAGGTATCCTCCATGTGAGATTTCTTGGGGGACACCTTCCTTGCAAGGCTACAAGCCTATAAGGAACCTACTTCATGGGGATTCCTTCATACAAAATATCTTGGGGGTTGCCTCCTTTTAGTTCTTTAGGCTTGTAAGACACTTTTTTCTTCAACTTCATAGTTCAGAGAAGCTATGAAGTCCTTTGCTCATCCTGTACCTTTAGGTTTTTCAAATCGTGGTCTACTTCCTTAACAGTTTAGGTATACATTCCTAACCTTACTCCTTCCTTGATCTACTTTATCGAAGTGGTCATCAGTACTCATACTTGCTAAAGTGGGGGGAAAATGTATAAGAGTGAATTTTCACCCCTTATACAAATTCCCCTTTTTTCCTTTTTCCACCTTAGAAAACCAAGTTTAGAGGCTTAATTACACCTAATCCTATTTCTTGCATTCCACTTGGCACCTATTTTGAGCATCAGTGGGGTAATTTCTATTGGGGACACCTATGCAACATGTAGATGTCCACACAGTGCACTTATGTCCCTGACAGATTCGTGTGGCTAAACCTGCAGAAGCGTTACACTTGTCATTGTTGGTCAAGTTGTAACACTCTCTTCAGTAGATTGACCCAAATATGGTCATTTTCTTCATCTCCTCTTCAAATTCACTCCTTCAACAAGCATTTCATCTTCTACAATCTCTTCACAAGCTTCTACAACATCATCTAAGCTTTCAACTCACTTCATTGACACTCTTTTGCACTCACTTCAAGCATTCTAGTATCACTCTTGCACTCCATTGTAGCAATATCTTCACTCCATCACTTTAGTAGAGAAATTTTTGGACAACACCATTGTACCAGAGGCTTGAGTACTCTCAATCTCTCCCCCATAATCCTTGATTGCTTTCAGTGGAGGTGGTAAGCTTCCCATTCTCCTCCTCTATTACTTGGTTCTAGAGTAAGCACATTTACTATTTTATTCATCTCGCTTTCTTGGCTATCCATGGAGGTGGAAATACCTAAATGGGGGTTTGACTGAGGTAGACCCCTATATAGCCACCCAACATTTTCCTCTTCTTTTTGTGTAGGTGAATGTGCTTTCGAGGAGCTAGTTGGTGAATGAGTTTCTTAGTGAGATCCTTCTTGCCACCTTAACTCTCGTATTTTTTCTTTACAATATTAAAGAGTATGTTGTTTACTTAATCACGTTATTTTTGCCCAGTACTAGTAGTTAATTGGGTTACTAGGTTGTTTTCTTAAGTTTCACCTTATCTCTTTATTTGTCTATTCATACATACAAATGCTAGCACACATGAGAGACACCAATGCACTGCATTGTTGTCCTTGGACCGCACTTCCATCCTTGGGCAAAGAGCTTCCTGAGGCATAACATTAAACCTAAAAATTGGCTCGCCTAGCCCCATCCTTATTTCAGGTATGTATGGTGATTGAAGGACTTCATAGTTATCATTATTCTCATCCCGCATTTCCTAACATCACATTAAGTTGAGGTAAGTTAGGGAAGCCTTCTGCATCTTGGCCCTCTATGACCTAGGGCCTTGCATGTGGTGTGTTCCCCTCTCTTTCACATCCCTATGGGATTTACTTCTGAATTCACCTACCTATCACACTATGCTTCAAATTGCCTTACAAAAAGTTCCTATCCCTTCTAATGTGCAAACGAATCACACAACAACACTAATTCCATGATTGAATGTTGAGATTTTTTTCACCAAAGTGAGCTCACCTCTTTAGAAGTGTAAAAGAAAAATTAACCTTTCATGATCATCACTCTATATAAACAAAAAGGGATAAAGATAAGTCTTTTAGATATCGACTCTATCCTTAATGTGTGTAGTGTGAGCCTTTTGGATAGGCTCAAGGCATTGATCAATCAAACATTCAACCTAATTTTTTATCTATTAAGTAATTTTACAATGTCAAAATGAATCCACTCGGGGTGATGATTATACCTCTTACAACTGGAGTGGCCACATTTAATACACCAATCCATGTTATCCCTCATGAACTTTCATGTAACCTTATCCTAGGAAAACCCTAGATTCATGCAATGAATGGTGTGCCTTCTACTCTTCAACATAAAATGAAACACATTTACAAAAACAAAGTGCACATACTTGAAGTTGACCCTGTTCCCAATAGTTTTTTTAAGACTGAGAAAAACAAAGTGAATCATTTAAACACATTAACACCAACTACGCAACAACAAGACAAACAACAACATATTGAACAATTCATGAAGCTATTAGATGATGATTGGGGTTCCTTAGACTTCACACCAACACTCATGGATGAGTACAAGATCATAAACAAAGATTCAACTAAAGGAAACAAAAAAGCAATCATGTCAACATAGAATTTGGACGACCCTTCAAAAGCATCCACCTCAACCACTTTAAACAATAACACAACCAATTACACAACAACCTTTGACGAACACAACAATGACCAACAACCCAATCCAAAAGCAATGAAAGAGATTTATGGAAAAGGTTATGAACTTATGAAAAAACTTGGATATAGTGGAAAAGGATGTGGTGCTAGAGAAAAAGGTATCTACAACCCTATAGATCCTATCATACAACAAACAACTTATGGTCTTGGTTATAGTCATTTGATAGAGACCGTTAAGCTTTCAATCAACATCAACACTCTCACACAACATTTTCCTAAGCTAACCTTAACAATCATACATCCTTAACTCATCGACACTAGTGGTTTTGAAAGTTATCCTTTACAAAAAATGAAACAAAAAAACACATCCTTGCTTAATATCAATGTCATCTCCCAAAACACTCATGAATTGAATTCATTAGATTTTACACCCTCTTGCCAAGAAGTGAACAAAATTTTGCAATCTAAGGAGTCTTGCATAGGTATGATGACTAATACTGAGCAAGAGGTATCTTTTTTGCAAACTATAGGCCCACCTTCTATTATTGATCAAGAGGGTATCTTGTTGAGTCTCCTCCAAGATCACTTGATATCTCTCCCTCCACAAACTCGAAAGAAATTCTATTGCAAGACTTCATTTTGTGCATATCATAGAGTTCACAGTCATTCCACTAATGAATGTAAGGTTTTGAGTAGTAAAATCCAACATATTAAGGATTTTGGTACTCTTCCTTATGTGGAGGAACCTAATTCCTCTAATAGATATCGATTTTCACTTTGGCATGCATCCTATTAATCATTTTGGCTCACCTTTTTCCTGCAGAAAGTGGGGGCAAGGTGTTAGGTAGCCTTGCCCTCGTATGTCACTTGTCATTGCCTCTTTTGGCTAGTTTTTAACCTTTCATGATCATATAAGAGCAAACTTGGGATGTGGGTGACATGCCTTAAGTTGGTTTGCATATGACATACTACCTTTTTCATGATGTAGCTTATCAAAAATATATGACTTGGCATAAGGCTTTCCAAATAATCTCTCATTTCTTCTTCTACTTTAAAGCAATCGCTCATAGTAATGGTGTTAACAACCACTATAAAGTGAGGGCATACATCAACACTCACAGTTCACTGTGTGAATTTCTTTTTCTTGTGATTTCCTCTCTTGGAAATATTAGGTACAATGTTGCCCAGGATGAGACATTGCACTTGTCCTCTCTTGGAAAAAAGAAGAGACCATTTGCACTTATTCTTTCTAAGAGACATTAAGCATGATGTTCCCTAACATGAGACCTTGCATGAACTAAGAAAAATCCCTTTGGGCAAATTCCTTGAACTATTTTTCATTTACAGTGTCTATGAGTGTCAAGTATACAAAGTTGGTTACCTCATAGAGCTTGAAGACCATTTTCATTGTGGCACCTTATTAAAGTTATCAGTAGGTATAACTTTGATATGGTTGAGTGGGAAGCCAATTTTGAGGAATTACTTTTCCCAATAGCCACCTATGTGTTTGTCAATACATATCAACTGTGAGTGTATGTTTCTCACCATTTCAGGCTTCTCACCTAGCAAACAACCATGAGTTCCATAGCCCTAGAGTGAGTATGCACTTTTGGACAAATAGCCTAGATCCGATCCACAATGTGTTGGAAAAATGGTTGAAGCTTGATCAACCTTCTTATTTTTGCTTCCTTCTAGTTCTTTTCATTGCATGATCATGTATCTTGTTCTACTACAAAATCATTCACTTTGTGTGTGTCCTTCCATGCTTATGTCAGTTTGACTTAGGATCTTGGATCTTGGGGGCTTGCACAACGTCCTTCAATCATTGTCATCCTAGACCATCTGAATTGGTATGATTGGACCCCTTCTTGAATGTCTACTTTAGTATGAGTTTGAAGCAAGTTCATCCTCTCACTACAATGGG
>VDFB02031406.1:0-10678 GCA_007258455.2 Sequoia sempervirens | reverse complement strand
AACAACCTAGATATTATAGCTTTCACCATATACATCCACATCATAAAACCCAATGGATAGATTGATCTCTTTAAGATGTTGTCATTGTTTCTAACCACCTCTAGCTTGCAATCACCTTTAGTAATTATCTAATTTTCATTGAGACCCATATCTTCAAGGAGCATATCATATTTATAGTTTTTTATCGATTTCCTAAAATTCCAAGTATGGGGTTTGGGCCTAACTTCATTTAGGCTATCCAAATGCTTAAATTCTCAGATGCCTCTGCTTGTATCACCATCAATGGCTGCTAATACTTTTCCTTTGGTTTATTCTACTCCATTCGAGAAGGTTGTCTACTTGCTCCTTCTCTTTATGTGCTTACTACCGAAGGATTTGGCTATCTGCTAGCCAATGTGGTTTCTCAACAATGTGTTAGAGGCATTTCGCTACCTAACTCCCAGGCTCAACTTGTTAATGACCATTTTACTAATGAATCTTTCCTCACCCTTATGGAGGAAGAGAATAATATTAAGGTGACTCTTGAATGTCTTAAAAAAACATTTCTTGCATCTAGCTCTACCATTTAATGGCATAAAACTCTATGCTGCAGGCAGTCTATTCTACCCAGTCCTCACTAGTTTCAACAGTATGGTTGGAAATGGATTGGGCCAAGGGAAATCTTTCACTTTCTGGGCATTCCCTTTTCCTTCTAGGCTTCTCCAACTAAGTTGTGGCAAGTTGTTCTCTCTAGGATTGAGCAAAAGCTAGCCTATTAGATTACCAAGCCTCTTTCTTTGGCAAGGAAATTCCAAGTGTGCTCTAAGATCTTGGCTGCTACACATGTTTATTACTCCTCTTGTTGGGCTCCTTCAAAATATGCCTATGCCAAGCTTGAAAAGTTGTTGCGGGACTTTCTTTGGGCCTTTGTGGAGTCCCATAGAGGGTTTCACCATGTTGCATAGGAGTTTTGCTACCTACCCAGAGACTCTAGAGGGATTGGTCTGCTCTCCACTCATCGACAAGGTACTACCTTGTATGTGAAATGGATAATTAGAGCCCTTACTAGAAATGAAGTCTGGAAAATTCTCCTCAACCATTGCATCTAATCTGGTTTTCCTATTCATAGACCCACCTGGAAGGGGATTGGCTTTTAGACCCTTATTATTATGAAGGAAATAGTCCAAATTGTGGGAACTTTCATGGCCAAGAGCATTTGGAGAGCCTGGGAAGCGGTTAAGCCTTGGCCCCAATGGTCAACTTTGGTTTCCGTGATGGGCTTTCGCTCAATCAGCAGAATTTTTGGTGGTCACTCCTCTTTGCCAATAATTGTCAATCATTGGCCAAATCACCTTGGCTTAAGGTGCTAAGGTTCCATAAGAAAGGCATTCAAACTTTGCAACATGTATTTCAAAGACCCACAATGCGTATTATGTCGTGGGAAGATTTTTCATGCTCTCTACACTCTTCAAAACTAGGACCATGATACTTATGATGGTCTAGTGAATTTTATTCCTGCAGTTATGCTTTATAAGGTGGGAATTCATGGGTCCAAGCCTTGGTGGAAGGACTAGAAATGGTACCTAGATGCCCCTTTTAGGAATTACAAGCCTAGACTTGGTTATATGTGGCTTTCACCACATTTTCCAAAGATTGAAATTCTAAACTAGAGGTGTCTTCTTCAATCCTCCGCTCATGTCTGGCAAAAAAGATTCTTTGCCACTTGGTCTACAAGTGTTGAGCTAAAACTTGCCCACTTTGCTTGGTGTGTTCTTTTCCAAGGCTTTCCTATGGGTTCTTAACTTATTCACTTGGGGGTCTAAGACCCTCGGTGCCCTTTTTGTGGGCAAGCTAAGTCTTTTAAGAATCTCTTCTGGTTTTGTACCAAAGCTTAGTAGTTTTGGAATTAGATTCATGACTTCTTTCAGCCTTTCAGACTGAAGCCCTTCTCCTAGTATATGGTTTTGCTGGGAGTTATGCCCAAGCTTCATGCTAAATATACCCAGCTTTGGCACACTTTTAGGGTGGAAATCCTCTTCGATATCTAGAAAGATAAAAATTCCTACATATTTTCTCACAACCAAATGGACAAAAATATTTCTTTGTATTCTAAAACTATTATTTTCTCTAACATGCTTTTACATATTCAAGTTCAAGCAAATAAAGTTGCACTTGAGGTGGCTCACCTTCAGGTGCTTCTAGATCATTAGGGAAATGCCTCATGTATTGTGGCTCATGTTCCCACTTCACCCACTTCCTCTCATGGTCGGTCACCCTCTCAAGGCTAGCAGTAGAGTGGATCTACTCACCCCCACTCTCAACATCCTCTTCACCATGGTTCCTGCCCTCCTCGGTGGTATCGTTCTCCTCCTCCATGAGCTTTCCAGGGGTGGCCCTTTAGAGGAGCAACGGGGAGTAGCAGTGACAGTTCTGGGTGGCCCTCTGGAGGAGCAACGGGGAGCAATGGTGGCGGTTCCAGGTGGCCCTCTGATAATACTCCTGGTAGTGGCTCTGGTTGGCCTGATTCTAGAAAATTATTTTTGCATCTGGCACTTGCAATCTCGCCTCGACATGAGGAAAAAGAAGATAAAGGAAAAGAAGTTGACGATGGCTAGGGTTCTCCTCTGGACATCACTCCAGACCCCTTTGATGTATGGGGGAAGAAAATGGATGACAAAGACCCTCTTGTCTCTACTAGTACTGCTTTGGCCGCTTAATGTAATCATGGACTTATGGGCTAGGCCCATGCGACTGGTAACTTTTTGGATTTCTGGGCATGGCCCATATGACTCTCGGGGTGTGCCTTTTACCACCCACCCTTTTTTTGTGAATATGTATTTTAATCTTTATAATTAATATAGATTAGTGCCTATTCATCAAAAAAAATCCAAGTAGTTCTTCATTCCATTCCTAGCATAGGGCCAATATTTGGTTTTCTTTACCTCAGATATCAAGAGATTGACTTGTCTTGTGTCCAAAATCTCCCATAAATTATCTTTAGTCACCTCCAATGTCAGAGTAACTTGTATAGAAATGGAAAAAGGTAGCCTCATTTCTCGCTTTTTTAGAAAAAATAAGAATATTAGTAGTTAAATGAATCAAAAATATTAAATATCTACTCACATATTTAACATAACCAAATAAATATTGGTAACCGTGTTCTTGTGATGGCTCATGTATGCAGTGTTTCTCAGATCTCGAAGCTAGGGCATCCGCGGCTCTAGCTCTCGCCCTCGCTTTTCTCTCAGGCCGGGCGGAGTAACTGGGTTTGATTTATTCCCTGCGTTTTTGGCTTGGCTGCGGCTCCCTTGTGCTCTTCTGGTTCGCGCGTGGGTTTAAGCCCATTTTTCTTGTGATTTCCTCTTCCTTGGCTGGCGTGGGAAGCTCTCCGCGTAGGGGTTTCCTGTCGGTTTTGCCTTTGATCGGTGGCGGTTGCTGCGTGGGGCTTTAGAACCCTATTTTTTGGCTGCTTGGATTGGGGCTTTGTATGCCCGCTGCCGTCATTTCATCTCTCTACTGCGTTGGTCGGGAGGGTTGTTGGTGTGGGGTTTTGACGTTGGGCGGTGTTAAGAGGAAGGGTGTGGGGAGAATTCCCTCACCCATTTTTGGGGTTCGTAGTTTTCCTTTGGCATGATGGCATGCTCTAAGGATGAGACGGCAGGGAGAAGCTCTCACATGGATTTTTGGGCAGCAATAGGCCCAAAATTTTCAAGCCAAGGGATGAAGACCTTCGACAACAATTTGTTTGCTCCGAATACAGGAAGTGTTGATCTGGGGTTATCTAATGGATCACGGATTACGAAGATTAACGGCTGTCTCGAGAAGTGCAAGGAGAGGCCAAAACTGATCGTTTCGGCTGAGATGATTGCTGAAGATGTTGAGTATTATTCAAATCATTCCTTATATTGTAAGTTTTTGGGGATGAGGGTTTCCTTGCAATTTTTGGAGGTTTGGGCCCGGAGGACATGGGAGCCAGAGGGGGAAATGGAGATAATGTTGTTGGCGAACAATTATTTCATGGTTACATTTAATTGCATTGCTGATCGCAATAGGGTATTTGAGGGAGGCCCTTATTTTTATAATAAGGTAGGGTTGTTTATCAAGCCTTGGCATGCATGTTTTAACCCCGCGGAGGAGCTTCCAAACCGTGTCCCGGTGTGGGTTCGTTTACCGAGGTTTCCAGTGGAGTGCTGTCGAGAGGATGTGCTACACCTTTTGGCCTCGGTGCTTGGAAATCCTGTCGGGACTTCATCGCAGACCTTGGGTAAAAAGGTAATGACTTTTGCGCGCATTTGTGTTGAAATTGATCTAAGTAAGCCTTTGCCCGATGCAATAGATATGTGTGCGGGCTCCTACTCTTGGGTGCAACATTTGGACTATGAAACTCTTCCTTTTCGCTGTCGACTTTGTCGAGAATATGGCCATTTGCAGCGGAGATGCCCAAGGTATAAGCCTAGGGAGGCCCAACCTTCACAACCTGAGAGCAATCTTCCTGAATCAGATAAAGGGAAGAGCATTTCTCCTGATGAGGTAGGTGCTTCTGATGGTTTTGCTCCAGTCAAAGCCCGTAATCAGAACAGGGGTCAAAAGAGGCCTTTTAAGGAAAGGCAAGATGAAGGTACTTTCAACAGATTTGAAGTTTTGGATGAGCTCAGCCAACAGGAGGTAAATCCAGGATTGATCAACCTTGATCAAGGGTTTGAGGGAGTAGCTCAGGAGGATCTTGGTCTTGATTCCTCTTTGGATCCACAAGGGGATGATTGTCGGCACTTGGAAGCTGATCAGCAGAGGGGGGTTTCTGAGGTGCAGAAACCCTTGGCCATTGTCACAACAGTAGGCGGGGATTCTCATGCTCCTGGGTGGAACTCTGGGTCAGACTCGGCTACGAAGTCCAAGCCTCCCCCCAAATTGGGTATTTTGCAGAAAGATATTAAGAAGGGCGGGGCAGAGAAATTTGTTAAACCTGGCAGAAAAAAGGACATGGAAAAGATTAAACTTGCAGGGGAGAATTTGGTGGAGTCAGGGGCAGTAAAGACTCTGGACTCTATTTTCTCTAGCCCCTTGAAATGATAGTTCTGTCATGGAATGTACGGGGCTTGAACAGCGGCCCTAGACAAAAAGCAGTTCATGAGTTAGTTAGAAGGCAAGGTCCTGATGTTGTCTTTTTGCAGGAAACTAAGTTATCTGTTGAGAATATGCAAAGTTTGGCACCTAAGTTGTGGAGGAGCGGGGAGTGCCAGTGCATTGGAGCTCATGGAGCTTCGGGGGGTCTGGCATGTTTTTGGAATCCTCGAAGAATCCAGCCTCTTTGGTGGATTTCTTCTAAATCCTCTATGTCTATGATTGCTTCTAGTTTTGAATCAGGGGAAGTCATTTTATTTTCTAATATTTATGCTCCTACGGATTTTCAGGGTAAACAAGGTTTGTGGTCCCATATCAGGCTGATTCGTAGCATGTTGCCTTTCCATCCATGGATTTTGGCTGGAGACTTCAATGCTATTTGTGAGTTGGCTGAGAAGCGTGGTGGCACTGGAAGGTTGGAGCCCTCTGCACTGCTGCTTCGTGACAATATCAATGCCTTGAATCTTGTTGATATCAAACCCAACAATGGTCAGTTCACTTGGAATAATCGTCGAGTTGGTGAGTTTTGTATTGCTGAAAGATTAGATCGGTTTTTGGTCTCTTGTTACTGGGTTGGAGGGATGTGGTCATCTTGTTCTGAGATCTTAGATTGGAGAGGATCTGACCATTGGCCTATTAAGTTGGCTACTGAGTCAACTCGTGTGCCTCGCATGCCCTCTTTTAAGTTCCAACTCATGTGGTTGCGGGACCCTTCTTTGAATGACTTGGTGTCTATTTGGTGGAAGAAAGGTAGACCAGCCTATGGTACTACAATGTATGCTTTTGCTAAACGACTTCAATATGTTAAATTTGAGCTCAAACGGTGGAATCGTCAGTATTTTGGTAATGTCTTTCATGCAAAGGCGTCAGCTCAGGCTGAGTTGGATGGTATCACTAGGAGGATAAGGGAGGATGAATATGATTGAATACTAGTGAATAGAGAAGAGACAGATTACTGACTGTCTCAACCAGGAGACTAATCTTTGAGATATTTAATATGAAGAAAGGGAAGGCGCCTGGTCCTGATGGCTTCCCTATTGAGTTTTTTCAAGAATTCTGGGATATCATTAAATCTGACCTCCTAGCTGTGGTTCATGAATCTCATCACAATAAACAGATGTTACGGGCTCTAAATGCTACTTTTTTGGCTCTTATTCCCAAGAGTGAGGGGGCTAATAGGTTAAGCCATTTTCGGCCCATTTCTTTATGCAATGTAATCTATAAAATTATTTCTAAACTTATTGCTGACAGGTTGAAGAAGGGACTTGAGAATTTGATCTCCGAAGAACAAAGTGGTTTTGTTGCTGGCAGGCAGATTTTGGATGGGATTGTTATTGCAACTGAGGTCATCCATTCTATGGCCAACTCTAAAGAAAAAGCGATGTTTATCAAACTGGACATGGCGAAGGCTTATGACAGAGTTAGGTGGTCCTTCCTTCGGCGGGTTCTTGGTGCTTTTGGTTTTGCTGAAGAATGGATTCAGTGGGTGTTGAGTTGTGTTACTTCAGTCTCTTTCTCAGTGCTTATCAATGGGAGCCACTCTGAGCTATTTGGTGCTTCTAGGGGGCTTCGTCAGGGCGATCCTCTTTCCCCTTACTTGTTTATTCTTTTGGCTGAAGGTTTGGGGAGATGGATTAAACGGAGTGTGGAGTCTGGTCTCATTCAAGGGTGGAGGTGGGGTGGCACCTTACCTCCGCAGACTCACTTACAATTTGTGGATGATACTGCTTTGATGGGGGTGGCTACAATGAGAGAGGCCTCTCATTTATGAAGAATCTTGGATGCTTACCTGGTTGCCTCCGGCCAGCAGATTAATGAGGGAAAATCTTCCATTTTCTTTTTCAACACCTCGGGCCCCATTCAACAAAGGATTGCCCACACTATGCGATTTCAGATCGGGACTCTCCCTTTGACTTACCTTGGCATTCCCATCTCGGTGAGTAGACTTCCTAGGGAGTCTTGGCAGATTATTTTGGATAAATTTCGGGGGAAAGTTAACCATTGGACTCATCGATGGTTATCCTTAGTTGGTCGTGTCTAGTTGATTAAGTCGGTGGTGCAGGCTCTGCCCATTTATAGATGCATGCTCCAGGTTGCCCCTGTGGGCTTTCTCAAGGGCCTTGATTCTGTGGCGCGACAATTTTTATGGGCTGGTTGCTTGGAGTCCTCCAAATGGAGTTTGGTTAGATGGGAGGTGGTTTGTAGTCTGAAACAATATGGTGGACTTGGCTTGAGGCAGTCGGCTTTGACTGGGGAGGCTTTGGCTGCTAAATTGTATTGGCGATGGTGTAATGAGCAGGATAAGAGTTGGGCCAAGGTTCTCTCTCAGAAGTATCTCCCAGGGATCCCTCAGCCTGATGTTTCGAGATACCCCCTTGTGGGGAAGGGCTCTGTGATATGGGACACCCTCAAGAAAGGGGCTATGTTGATTAAGGAAGGATTATTTTGGATCTGCAAGAAGGGGACTGAGGTCCAATTTTGGTATGATTCTTGGGATGGGTTTCCTCCCATCATTTCTCAGTTTCCCAACCTGTTGAATCTCTGTCTGAGATTTATTGAGGCCGGTTGGTCACGGGTGAGTGATTTTAAGACCTTTTTCCCTTGTGGTCAGTTAGAGTTGGCCAAGTGGAAGACCCCAGATGAGTGGCCAGATGTTGGTTTGCAGGAGGATTGTGCTGTGCTGCAAAGTATCCTCTCCAGCCGAAGATGTAGCTCTCTTCGTGATGATGACGTGCTTTCCTGGTCCCCCAATCCTATGGGGACCTACACTGTAGCCTCTGGTTATAGCAGGTTATTGTCTCATAGGTTGGTTGGGCCTGAAATTCAGTGGTGGAAGAAGGTCTGGAATAAGCTTTCTTGGCCAAAATGTAATTGTTTTGTTTGGTTGTTGGCCTGGAACAAGTGTTTGACTTGGGATAACATTCGGAAGAGAGGTTTCCACGGTCCTTCAGTTTGTGTTATGTGTGGGGCCAATGAGGAGGACTCTACCCATTTGTTTTTTCGTTGCTCTTTTGCCCTCCAGCTTTGGCACTTCTGGTGGGGTGTTTGGACAACTCCTTGTGTTCATGCTTCTTCCTTGATTGAGTTTTGGCAAGGGATGGGGCGCCCCCCTTCTGTGGCCCCTTTTTTGCAGGAGGTGTGGTTTGTTGGGCCTATATTTTTATTGTGGCAGATCTGGCTGGAACGCAATCGAAGGATATTTCGTGGGGAACAGAGACTGGTGCAACAAATTTGGCAGAGATTACTGGGCATGGTGCAAGAAACAGTGGAAGCTAGGTGTGAAGTGGATTTCCCGTTGGTGAAAAGGGATACAGAGCTGGTGGAGAGATTGGGGATTCAAGGGTCATCCTTGGCCTTGAATAGGGCTAAGAGAGGACGTCACGAGAAGCAAAAAATTGTTAGGGATGGAAAATGGCAACTTCCCCCTGGCGGTATTTTGAAGATTAATACTGATGGGTCTTCAAGGGGCAATCCGGGTCCAGCTGGCATTGGGGGGATTGGTAGGGATTCTTTGGGCTCTGTGATTTTCCTCTTCTCAATCTATGAAGGGATACAGACCATCAACCTGGTGGAAGGGCTGGCTATTCTTGTCGCTCTTGAGAGGGCTCATGCTTTGGGGTGGAGAAGGATTGTTTGTGAATCGGATTCCCAGATTTTGATCACTTTGCTTATTGAGCAGAAAGTGGCTGATGTCAGCTGGCAGTTGGCTGGGGTTGTGCAACAAATTTTGCAGGTTAGTTCTTTGATGGAAAAGGTGACTTTTGTCCATATTCCAAGGGAGTGGAACAGGGCAGCTGATTGTTTGGCGAAATGGGCTTCTGAGCATGTTGAGGGATGGAGAATTGAGGAGTGGGAGTTGGTTCCTCAGGAGCTCCGTCCTGATTTCACGAATATTCTTGTTGAGGATAGGGCTGGGAATAGTGACAGTTAATGGTGTTGGTTGGTATTTTCTCTGTTTGGTTCATTGCTCTTGTTTTCCCTTGGGACCTTGGTCCCTTTCTTCCTATGTAATGTTGCTTTCTGAGTTTCAATAAAGTTTTTACCCCTTTTTTCAAAAAAAAACATAACCAAATAAAATTTATTGTCATAAAAAGTTACTCTTGCTATCCCACCAATCCAAATCAACAAAAAATAAAAGCCAAATTTCTTTAGCAAAGAAATGATCAAAGAATATATGGTTCATAGTTTCAAGAATTTCACAAATAGAGTATAGGTTATTAATAGGTTTGATATGCTTTAGATTGATAGGTAAATTTTTTAATAAGAGTAACCATTTAAAATAGGCTTTCTTTGGAGCAATCACATTGGACCAAGAGTGTTTAAGAGTCTTAAATCATTGCCCATTACTTTAAATTTCAATTACCAACAATCGTTAAGGTGCAGGTGATAACTACTCTTAAGACTTTTAGAGAGAGTTGTAGATCTTTTGGAGTTCACCTTATAGAGGGTGGTTTTATCCCATGAATTCAAGTTGTCATAAATTCTAGGTTCAAAACTTATTTGGGAAAGAAATTGAATGTTCTCATAGGCTTTTCTTGAGATTGTATTTCCTCCTTTGAGAAGTGGTAAACCATACTCAATACTAAGAGAAGCCCAAGACTTGGTCTATTTATTATTCATTATGTTACCAAATTATTTGATCCCCTTACTATCCTAGCTCTTGGAAAAACAATCCTGTTAGAGAGCAATGAGCTTCTTCTTCCATTGAAGATTCCACTAGACACTAACCTGAAGCTACAAATTTTTTCTCTTTCTTATTATGGGCCTTCTTTCCTTTGCTCCTAGCTTATTTAGGGACTACCATTTGAATGACATTCCTCACTAAAATTTTTTAGGAACCTCTTTACCACTAAGACATTTAACAATTCATTTAGCAACAAGCAAAATTATTTGTAGTCTCAAGTATTTCAGTCCAAGGCCACCATTGTATTTATCTAGACAACACCAATCATACTTGATAGTAGATTTTTGTCTCTCTCATTTCCCATCAAACCAAATTCAAATTTTCTAATTATCTTTTTAATTTCATTCACTTGATAGTTCATATTTTTATCTTCAACAAATAGAATATTTTTATAAAAATATTGAAACTCATTTATAACCCAAGAAAGATAATTTATTTTGATTATCCACCCAAATTGATGCAATGCATTCCCTATCCTTTTTCTCCTTTATATAATTAAAGAATAAATTAGAACCTTTATCTCCATTTTTGAGCCAATTTATTTTAGCCCTAACTTTTAAATCATGAATCTTCTTAATTTTCAATTTTCTCAAATTATGCTTGAATCTCACCAACTACTCATTCAAGGACTCATGAAATTGAGTTTCAATAAAGAGAAAATTTTATTGAAGAAATTCTCAGATCTCCTTCCATCAAAGGCTCTTTTTTTTCCCACAACCTAGAATAGGGACCTTGAGTTGCTAACATTGGTACCATATTTGTCAAAAGTAGAGAATTTTTTTAGCAAGATCTTATCAATTTAAATTTTTAGCAAATATTAACTTCTTATATTAAAAATAATTTAAATATTGTAATGCATGCATTAGGTCGGCCTTTGGTTATTAATAATTTAGA
>VDFB02031405.1:0-17746 GCA_007258455.2 Sequoia sempervirens | reverse complement strand
CCCATTGTGTTTTCCATCATGCAACTACTTCTCACAACGTAGTGTGTTTTCCATCATGCAACTAATATGTGCATTTTGTGTTTGAAACATATGAACAAATATTCAAATGGAGTGTTTTGCTGAAAGTAAGGGTTTTTAAAAAATACGAAGGTGAAGTTGAAAACAGTGTTTTGTTACAATCTGCATAAAAAGAAAGCACTCATTGAACAAGACTTGAGAAGTGAGTCACAACCCACTGTGTTTTCCATCATGCACCTAATATGTGCATTTTGTGTTTGAAACATATGAACAAATATTCAAATGGAGTGTTTTGCTGAAAGTAAGGGTTGTTATAAAATATGAAGGTAAACTTCAAAACATTGTTTTCTTACAATTTGCATAAAAAAAACCACTCATTGAATAAGAATTGAGAAGTGAGTCACAACCCAGTGTGTTTTCCATCATGCACATGTTATGTGCATTTTTTATTCCAAACATATGAATAGATATTGAAATGGAATGTTTGCTGAAAGTAAGGGTTGTTAAAAAATATGAAGCTCAACTTGAATACATTGTTTTGTTACAATCTTCATAACAAAAAGTGCTAGTTGCATGTGCTTACATGGATTTGTAAGTAAGTTTGACATAAATAATAAGACTTGAGGTGGCATTTGGCATTGTTTATAATGAAAATTTACATGGAAAAAAAAAGTGTCATGAAATCTGCAAGAACATTGTCTTACATTTTTTAAATTAAGAGGAGTAAATGCTTTTGACCCCAAGCTATGAACCGGTGAGGTCACAAACGGGGGACCTCATCCCCTAAACCCCAAAGGGATTGGAGCCTTGATGGAAAGATTAACAATACAACTTAACAATCGCACAATGCCACTATTGGCAGAAGACCGTAGTCTTCAAACATACCAAAGTATTGTAATTCCATAGGATAATTGATCAATAATTACATGATCAAAGATAATGTAATTCCACACCATAATTGTTCAATAATTACATGATCAAAGATAATGTAATTCCATAGCATAGTTGTTCAATAATTACATGATCAAAGACTGAATGGAAAATGAATATTGTCAACCTTTGCCATCCTCTCCTACAGTGCGTTTTATGTGCAATTGAGGAGACAGTCAGATAAAATCTTATAGGCTTCTTTAAGTCCTTGGCACTGGCGGTGGGTTGATTCCACTTGCACGAGGGATCAGGGAAGCCTCTGCTTCGACCATTGCACTTTCAACACCTTCAGCTTGTAAGAAACCCATGAATATAAATGACTACATTCAACAATTAACATATAGATATAAGCAAAAGGAAACATTTGATCTAAGCGCAAAGAAAGAGAATTAGTAGGGGGAGACATGAAATTCTTTCTAAAAATGTAGACAACTTTCATAACAAATTTATATGAGCCTATGGAGGAGAAATACAATTGAAAATAAATGAGAAGGAAAAGGAAAAATGAGACAAACCAAGAAACATCACTAATAATCAAGGCCCGATTTTTTCTCTTCTTTCATAGAAGCTGAAGGAAATTGAGAAATTGAGCAGGCTAGTGTCCATAATTAATAAAATTAGGCCTCGATCTTATTAGTGACATTTCTTCACACACGCCACTTCCTTGTTCATCCTTGCCCTGTAACATGAAGAATGTTAACGTCACATAAAATTGAAATGCATGCAATGAATTCATTGAAATTATGAAAATACACGTTCAAAAGCATATTTCAAAATTACCCTTTCTTCCACTTTATTCCTTTGAAAGAACTAGGGACAATGTGTTTTCCAATATACTATCAAAATCAACATATTCGTAACAGAAATGAAATTTTCTAAATGAAATCACAAAGACACTCTAAAATCAAAGCAAAAAGTGACTGCAATGGCACATATTATAGCCAACCACAAATGCATACTTTAAAAGGGAAAGTGCACAATCTCCTCCCCAGGCACCCTTTCTTCTTGCTGCCCTGTCGAGGCACATTTTCCTATCCCAAATGGACACTAAATTTCTCACACCCACCACTGACTTGTCCCTCCTTGCCCTCTAATGCCAGGAATGTAAATGTCACATCAAATTCAAATATATGCAACCAATTCATTCAAAATATCAAAATACAAATTAAAAAGAGGATTTCACTATTACCCTTTCTCCCGCTTTCTTCGACTTTCCCCTTCGAAGTATGCATCTGTGGTTGCCTGTAATATGTAAAAAGTTTCAAGTGTTACGGGATAGTTAAAGTTCCAAAATTTATTGCACCATCTACTATAAGAAAGCATATAGTTTTTCAATCATAAGAAACAAAATTTTAAGGTGGACTTCCTTACATTCTTGGTGCGTAGGAAACAAAAACTTTTGACAAGCAAATAACTAACAAGGAGACAGTGTGTTTTCCAACACTGCAAATAATGTGAACATTTTTTTTTCTTGCAATCAAATGAAGATAGTGAAATGCCATTTTTACTATTACAAATAGCATTTAATACAACTATTCATTTGAAAGTATCCATGATGAGAAAAATAGTCGAGCTCAAACGATTTAAATGTCAACCTTTTTCTTTCATTTATACGTAAGCTACCATAAACAATAAGACTTTAGGTGGAATTTCCTTCTAGTATATTTCATATTAACATAAATAGAATGCACATTATAAACACACAACCAAACAATTATTGTCACAATCTACATAATAGAAAGTGGTCATTGAACAAGAATTGAGAAGTGAGTCACAACCCTATGTGTTTTCCATCCTGCAACTGTTATGTGCATTTTGTGTTCCAAACATATGAACAAATATTGACATGGAATGTTTGTTGAAAGTAAGGGTTGTCATAAAATATGAAGGTGAACTTCAAAACATTGGTTTTTTACAGTCTGCATAACAAAAACTGCTCATTGAACACGAATTCAAAAGTGAGTCACAACCCTATGTGTTTTCCATCCTACAACTCTTATGTGCATTTTTTGTTCCAAACGTATGACGATATGAAATGGAATGTTTGTTGAAAGTAAGGGTTGTTGAATACATTCATACTATCAATATAATTGCCAGTGGGGGATACATAAAAGTATCCAAAATTAATTGAGGTCTCACCAACCAATTGGGTTCTCACAGTGTAAGTAACCAAAACATTTTCATTACATTCATACTATCTATGTGTAATTATAGGTTCAAAAGCATTGGGTATTATGAAACCTGCAATCCAAATACTGTTTTCAAACCCTTTACAAGTAACAACCCAATTGGTTACTCACCCCTCAGGTGAATTTGGATAGTCTTATGTATCCCCGACCTGCAACTCCCTGCAAAATGAGAAAACCTAGAACATAGAGTGTTTTCCAAGAACAATACTTGTTACAATCTAAAACACATGTCTTAATCACATCAACACCCTTCCCTCTCGCAGTGAATGGATAGCTTCTCGCACAAGGAAAAAAAATGTCAGCATAATTCAATGTGACATGACGCCTCCTCGCTTTCCTCACCATGACGTTTCCTCCCATCTACCAGTTTCATGACTTTTATCATCCGCCTTAGCGAGCCCTGCACTATGCCATCTCCTCGTGTTATGTATATTTTTATTCATTTTTGTATGTACATAGGTGTGTTTTTTTGGGAGATTAGCTATGTCCATATAGGGTTTTACAACATTGTGTGGGTTGAAGGTTTCATAAATCATGCTCTCACATCCCACTGTGCTTTCCAACCTACAATCATACAGAGTTTTAATCGTTGTTGGAAAACACTAGGTTTTTAAAAACGGTGCCTTTCATTGCATTCCTATAATCTAAATAACAAAAGATTTTTTAGATGAATATTCATACTGTTGTGTAAAATTCCAGGTTGCAAAAAAATGGTTTTCCAAAATCTGCAACCCACACAATGTTTTAAAACCCTTTACAAGTGACAACCCAATCGGTTACAAACCCCTCACCTCAATTCCATTGGTTTTTATCTCCCCCACCTGCTCTCCAACCTTTCGCTTTCAACCTGCATAATGAGAAAACCCACAACACAGAGTGTTTCCCAATAACAGTACTTCTTACATATTAACCGTGACGTTTCCTTCCGTTGCCAGTTTCGTCACTTCTATCATCCGTCTGGCAGGCCCCGCACTATGCCATCTCTTCATGTTATGTATGTTATGATGTATGTCATAATGTATGTTTTCATGTGTTTCTGTGTGTACATAGGTGCTTTTTGTCTAGGAGTTGGAGAAAGCTAACTCCTAGACAAAAAGCACTTATGTATATAACATATTAGTAACATGATATTGTACCCCCCATACCCCATTCCATGCGATGGACAAAAAGAACCAAGGAAAAGACTTGATGGATGGTTGGTCATGTGCCGTCAGGTGGGAAAGTCAAAAAGCTAGACAAAAACACACCTAACATCACCATTTTCCACATTTGCATTTTCTAGTTTGGTGGGTGGGGAGGGAGGAGGTGCGGGAAAGGAAAATGGAGTTGCAGGCTGCCGAACTAGAGTAAAAACTTTTAAATTTTTTTATGTACATAGGTGCGTTTTGTCTACATTTTCTAAAAATCATTGATCGGCTATTAGTTAAAGAAAAAGAGTTTTCATTCATGGCAAAATAAAATGTTTTGTTTGCGTGTAGGGTTTTCATATGAAATGCATAGTTGTTTCTATTTATGTAGAATAAAAAAATTCAACTAGAAATTCTTTGCATTCGCCACAATAAGCATCTCATCTATAAAAATATCATAACTTCTTAATGCAAAATAAATTTTGGAAGTTTAACTGACCCATACACTTGCAATTCAAGCTATGACAACTAGAATCACCTATATTTAGCACAAAAACTTCACGTCTCCTAAAGTGTCCTTCTTAATCCACCTGCCCTTGTTTTCTTCAATTTTGTTTCCTCGAATATATCAACCACCTAGAAGGAAGACATGTGTTAGTGATAGATTAAATTGGAAAATTAAAGACATTTGGTGCTACAAAGAATTCTTTTTATTCCAAATTTCACCAATATACAAGTTATATGTTGTGGTGAGTGCAAAATGCTAGCTTGCACAGACAATAAACAAACATATTAAACTATACATTAGGAATTTAATTTCCAATTTAACCTATCGCTAACACTAGCAGTATATATCAACAATTATATCTGCCATTTTTCCATTTTGCAGGAACTGTGAAGCACTAAACATTCATTCGAATATATAAAAAACTCATCTCTCCCAACATATGAAAGAGGCCATAACTTACAATAACCAATAAACGCATAGAAGACAAAACAAGAAGGATACCACATACCACTATCAAAATTTTGTTTATATTTGTAGTCTCAATGAACATCTAAATGACATATCTAAGATCGGTGAACCATTGTTCAATGATATTGTAAATTGAACCATTACTTGTACAAACGACCAAAAAATATAGATCATTGAAAAGAAGCGAGAATAGGATGTCAGTGTCAAGAAAGAGAATCAGTTGGATGGAGACATGAGAGTCCTATGTGAAAAGATAGAATTTTTTTGTAAACAACTTATTAAAAACAAAACATCTCCATTCTCTAATTAGAAAGACACTCTCAAAGCTAAGAACAATATTTGGGTTGCAAGTTTCATGACACATACCATTTTCCAACATGCAAGTATATATAGACAACATTCTTCTAATGAAAACCTTAAAGTTTTTAGATAGTAACAATGTACTAAAGTTCATTCACCTTCACAATTTATAGCAACTCTTACAGAAAAAAATTGAAATTGAAATTCATCATATCATTTAAAAATAAATGCACAATATAATTTGCAAGTTGGAAAACACAATGTGGTTTTCCATTTATTTCATTATGTACATTCAAAGTTATGTGGTTGAGAGCATGGGCATGAATGTCTTGAAAAGATTTTGTTAATTAGGTAGTAGGAATGCAATGAAAGGCAACAATTTATAAACACCCACTATTTTCCAAAAACCATTAAAACTCTGAATGATTGCACGTTGGAAAACATCGTGGGAGGTGAGTGCATGATTTATGAAACCTCCAACCCACACAATGTTGTAAAACCCTCTACGGAAACAACTAATCTCCTAAAAAAATGCTCCTATGTACATACAAAAACACATAAAAACATACATAACAACATACATGGAAACATACATAACATGAAGAGTAGACGTAGTGTGGGACCTGCCAAACAGATAATAGAAGTGATGGAATTGATAGATGGAAGGAAACGTCATAGTAGGGAAAGCGAGGAAGTGTCCCATTGCATCAAATTACGCAGGTGTTTTTTTTTCCTTGTGTGAGAAGCTATCCATTCATTGCAAGAGGGAAGAGTGTTGATGTGATTAAGACATGTGTTTTAGATTGTAACAAGTATTGTTCTTGGAAAACACTCTATGTTCTAGGTTTTCTCATTTTGTAGGTTGAAAGTGAATCCTTGGAGAGTGAGGGGGTGTTGCAGGTGGGGGAGACAACCAAGCGATTTGAGGTGAGGGTTTTCTAATCAACTGTATGTACAGAGGTGCATTAGCTCAGTTTTCCCGGCTTACCAATTGGGTTGTTATGTCTAGAGGGTTTTACAACATTGTGTGGGTTGCAAATTTCTTAAAACTCGATGTTTTCCAATCCCATTACATTCTTACTATCTAATTCACAAAAGGCTCTCAAGACAATCACAAAACATACCAAATTGAGGTAAGGGGCGAGTAACCAATTGGGTTGTTACTTGCAAAGGGTTTTAAAACATTATGTGGGTTGTAGATTTTGAAAAACCAGTGTTTTGTAACCTGGAATTTTACAAAACAGTATGAATGCAATTTAGATAGTACAAACAATGTGAGTATGAGTTGTCATTTTCAGATTTTTTTTCTGGCACGGGAATTGGAGGCAGAATGATGTGTGCATTTTTAGTTTGGAGAAAGAAGGGGGAAAACACTCTGCGTTTCATGTCTACACATTGAAAGTTGATGGTTGGAGTGCACATGTAGGACTTGGAGGAAAAAACCAATGTTTTGAAACTTGGAATTTAACAAAATGGTATGAATGTAATTTAGATAGTACAAATGTAATGAAAGGAACCTTATAACAAGACTTACACAGAATAAAAATTGCATTCCTATTTCTTAATATGATCCAAATATACATGCACAATATGATTACAGGTTGGAAAACACAGTGGGAGGTGAGGTGACAACATGATTTACAAAACCTCCATCACACAAAATGTTGTAAAACCCTCTACACACTGAAGCCAAATAACTTATTGGCTGTCTAGAAAATAGTGTCTATCACCACACTCATACGGTCTAAGTAACACAAAGCTTTTCAATACATACACACTATTTTAGAAAATTCTAGGATACAAAACATTGTGTTTTACAAAACCTACAACCCACCTAATGTTTCAAAACCATTTAGACACCAGTATTTGAGGGATGTTTAGGTGCATTTTTTCTATTGCTTTACGTGAATGCCTGCAACTCCATTTCCATTTTCCTTGGCATCGCATCCCTCCCCAGCCTGCAACTCCATTTTCCTCAACCTGTAACTCCATTTTCATTGCCCACGCTTCCTTCCTCCCCACCCACCAAACTAGAAAATGCAAATGTGGAAAATGGCAATGTTAGGTGCATTTTGTCTCACTTTTTGACTTTCCCACTGAAGCCGCACATCCTTTTCTGGTGACACCACCTAACGACACACAGCTACCCATCCATCAAGAATTTTCCTCGATGCTTTTTGTCCACTGCATCGCATGCGGTATGGGGATACGATATCATGTTACATACATAGGTGCTTTTTGTTTAGGAGTTAGCTTCTCCCTTATGAATTGACCTTTAATATACCAATATTAGAGGGAACAACTGATAAGAGACAATGTGCTTTCCAACACTGCAAATAATGTGAGCATTTTATTTAAACACAACAATGGAAGGTGTGATTTTGAAGACATTCATACTATTTTGTAACATTCAATGTTGCAAAACTGTACGTGTTAAGAAGCAAGCAACCCACCGTGAGACAACCCTTTACATTTATACAAGGAGATTCAAATAACTGAAACCCAACATTGTGTTTTCCAAATTGCAATTACTTTATGCACTTTTTCTTTTCAATCATATGAAATTTAAACACAACAATGGAAGGTGTGATTTTGAAGACATTCATACTATTTTGTAACATTCCATGTTTCAAAACCGTAGGTGTTAAGAAGCAAGACAATGTGTTTTCCAACACTGCAAATAATGCGGGCATTTTATTTAAACACAACAATGGAAGGTGTTATTTTGAAGTCATTCATACTGTCTTGTAACATTCCATGTTGAGAAACCGTAGGTGTCAAGAAGCAAGACAATGTGTTTTCCAACACTGCAAATAATGCAGGCATTTTATTTAAACACAACAATAGAAGGTGTTATTTTGAAGACACTCATACTGTTTTGTAACATTCAATGTTGCAAGTAGTGAGACAACCCTTTACATTTAAACAAGGAGAATCAAATAACTGAAACCCAACATTGTGTTTTCCAAATTGCATATATTTTGTGCACTTTTTCTTTTCAATCATGCGAAATTTAAACACAACAATGGAAGGTGTGATTTTGAAGACATTCATACTGTTTTGTAACATTCCATGTTGCAAAACCATAGGTGTCAAGAAGCAAGACAATGTGTTTTCCAACACTGCAAATAATATGGGCATTTTATTTAAACACAACAATGGAAGGTGTGATTTTGAAGAAATTCATACTGTTTTGTAACATTCAATGTTGCAAGAAGTGAGACAACCCTTTACATTTAAACAAGGAGATTCAAATAACTAAACCCAACATTGTGTTTTCCAAATTGCATATATTTTGCACTTTTTCTTTCAATCATGTGAAATTTAAACACAACAATGGAAGGTGTGATTTTGAAGACATTCATATCGCCTTGTAACATTCCATGTTGCAAAACCTGTGAGGTGTCGAGAAGCAAGACAATGCATTTTCCAACACCGCAAATAATGCAAAGTATTTTATTTAAAACAATAACAATGGAAGGTGTGGATTTTGAAGACATTCATATTGTTTTGTAACATTAAATGTTGCAAGCAAAGGAGACAACCATTTACATTTAAAGAAGGAGATTCAAATAACTGAAACCCAACATTGTGTTTCCAAATTGCATATTTTGTGTGAATTTTTCTTTTTCAATCATGTGAAATTTAAACAATGGAAGGTGTGGATTTTGAAGACATTCATAATCAAGCTTTGTAACATTCCATCTTGCAAAACCATAGGCTCTTAAAGAAGCAAGGTAGTGTGTTTTCCAACACTACAAATAATATGGGCATTTTATTTAAACACAAATAATAGAAGGTGTGGATTTTGAAGAACCATATTGTTTTGTAACATTCAATGCTGCAAGCAAAGGGAGACAACCCTTTACATTTAAACAAGGAGATTCAAATAACTGAAACCCAACATTATGTTTTCCAAATTGCATATATTTTGTGCACTTTTTCTTTTCAATCATGCAAAATTTAAACACAACAATGGAAGGTGTGATTTTGAAGACATTCATATTGTCTTGTAACATTCCATGTTGCAAAACTATAGGTGTCAAAAAGCAAGATAGTGTGTTTTCCAACACTATAAATAATGTGGGCATTTTATTTAAACACAACAATGGAAGGTGTGATTTTGAAGACATTCATACCATTTTGTAACATTCAATGTTGCAAGCAATGAGACAACCATTTACACTTAAACAAGGAGATTCAAATAACTAAAACTCAATATTGTGTTTTCCAAATTGCATATATTTTGTGCACTTTTTCTTTTCAATCATGCAAAATTTAAACACAACAAATATGGAAGGTGTGATTTTGAAGACATTCATATTATTTGTAACATTCCCATGTTGCAAAACCGACAAGAAGCAAGGTAGTGTGTTTTCCAACACCGCAAAATAATGTGGGCATTTTATTTAAAACACAACAAATGGAAGGTGGCCCATACTATTTTGTAACATTCAATGTTGTGTTGAGTGAGACAACCCTTTACATTTAAACAAGGAGATGTAAATAATTGAAACCCAACATTGTATTTTCCAAATTATAATTATTTGTGCACTTTTTTTTTCAATCATGCAAAATTTAAGCACAACAATGGAAGGTGTGATTTTGAAGGCATTCATACTGTTTCATAAAATTCAATGTTGCAAAACCGTATGTGTTAAAAAGCAAGCAATCCACTATGATACAACCCTTTACATTTAAACTAAGAGAGAGACAATGTTTTTTCCAACACCGCAAATAATGCGAGCATTTTATTTGTTCTAATTAGATGAAGAAATTTAAATGCCATTTTTACTATAGCAAAGAGTTGTTCAAAATGAGAATGTCAATGGGGAAATAAAAGATTTTTTTTTCCTATATAGTTTTGGGCTTGGGTTTCCATTCCAAGTTCTCATTTTGAAAATCCACTGGCTCATAATGGTTTTTCAAATCTGCAACCCACATAATATTTTTTTAAAACCCATCTTCACAACACAAAACCCCTTTATTTCTTCATAGTCAAATTTCAAAACCCTCAAGTAAAAAAAATTCTCAAACAACCATGTTGAAAATCCTATTCTCAAGACAAAAAATTTCATTTTCATTTCACAGAAAACCCATTTAACATCAAACCCATCAAACCCTACACACAAACAAAACATTTTATTTTCATTTCACAGAAAACCCATTTAACAGTCGTGCTTCATAGAAACCCATTTAATAGTCATGTTTTTCCGCCTGCATTCATTCAGCCGCCTGCAAGTCCATTTTCCTCGGTTGTGCATCCCTTCCCAGCTTGCAAGTCTATTTTCCTCGATTGCATGTCGTCCATCCCCAGCCTACAACTCCATTTTCGTCTCACACCTCCTTCCTCCCCACCCACCAAACTAGAAAATGTAAATGTGGAAAATGCCAATGGTTAGGTGCGTTTTTGTCTAGCTTTTTAGACTTTTTGCCCACCGCATGTCCTTTCCTTGCAATGCCACCTAACGACATGAGGCTAGCGGTCTGTCAAGACTTTTGCCCAGTGTTTTTATCCACCGCGTGGCATGGGGTATGCAGGTACCATATAACATATTATATATGTTATATACATAGGTGCTTTTTGTCTAGGAGTTAACTTTCTCCGAACTTTGAAAACCCATATGTACTAAAGAGCAAACATGACTAATCTCTGGACAAAACACACCTATGTACATACAAAAATACATAACACCATACATAAAAATGCATAAAACATACACGAAAACATACGTAGCATGTTGATCAGGGACCCACCAACATAGAAGGGAAATAATGGGAGAACTAATAACACCGTTAATATCTCTTTTTGCATTTTTCTACTTCTCTTATTTAAAAAATGGACAGCAAAACAGTCATGTCGGAGTATATTTTTCGGCCACTAGGGAGAATGCAGAGGCTCTATGTGATATGATTGATTGTATAGAATGCACAATTTTTTTTGAATTCTTTGACAATGAGTGTTTCCCTCCATCGTCGTCCACAACTCTGCAAGTAAAGAAACTGAGAGAGATGAATTAAAGCCAGCGTTCCTGTAATAATCCATGGAGTATTGATGGCCCGTGGAGAGGAATTTGATCTTCAATTGAATGTTTTTGTCATCATTTATGGATGCCTTGTATAGTGCTAGGGTTGGATTGTGTCAAAGCCTACAATGCCAAATTGGGAGGGGTTTGTGTAGTAGCTTGAAGCAATTTTCTTAGGGATAGGCGTTAGCTCCCTTTCCCTCTTTGAAGACATCTTGCCATGGCACTAGCACACTATATTTTTTTGGTATTGCTATTTTGATCAGTCGTTTGGCCACAATTCAAAAATTGTTTATTGTTGTGCATAACATGTGCTTGATGAGTGTTGTGGTTGGTCCACTTCAAATCTAATCATTCATGCATGAGTTTAAATTTGACCATGAGGGAAGAAGAGTTGTGAGATTTGAGACGCATGAAACATATCAAGTTTTATGCATTTTACCAACATATCTTGGGTTACTGCTAAGTGAAACAAGGCCTATGCAAATAATTCTTAGAAGGAACAAAACTAGATTGACTTATGGGACTAGAATGAAGTAATTCTTCCACTTCTTTGTAATAGATATTCTATTGTATGCAAATTGTGACTGCCATGCATGCAAACATATTGATCATCCAACACATAGGAATGTTGCTCCAAAACCTTAACTCCAAAATGTAAATCACAAGACTTCTCTCTAATTTAGAGATCAACCTCAGTGTAATCACATAGATGCACATAAACCTAAAGAGAATTTGAGATGACACCCAAACATTGATCAATATTATATGCAAGTCAAGTTTCATGGAACTCTTGACTAGGATAAATGCAGGATTTGCTCAAATAAGGGAAGGGTTTTGCTAACATAGCTCTGATACCATGTGGCTGATTTTATGTTTGTTAAAATGCTACGATATTTATCATACTATTATTACATTTACACTAGCACATGTGGTGAAGGGAAACTACAAAAAAGGATGAACTTATCACTCTTCATTGCTTAAAACTCTCCAAAATTCCTACAACTAACCAATGAGACATTGGATTATATAAATTTTCTATAATGAGATATCTTTCTATGGGTTATATAGTGCACAAATCGAATGAGAATGAACCAACAAATTTAAAACCCTAGAATAATCTTTCCCCCAAGGCGACTATAAAAATTATATTGACAAACACAAAGAATGACTCTTTGAATGTGTTCTCAACTAATATTTATAGCTTTAGAAGGTTTCACCCCATACAACTTGTGAGTGTCAGGGTAATTAGAAGAACTCAGGATCTAGCATGTGCAAACCACTATAAAATATTTGATTTGTATGTAAGAAAGGAATATGGCCACAAAACCTTCAAATCAAATAAATGAGATTCATGGTGGGTTGAGAAGATCAACTGGAGCTCACCAAAAAACATTAAATAAGTATGGTTACCTATAAATGTATAATCAAATCTTCTTTGGGATCACATCTTTTATAATTAAATAATATTTTTAGATATGATAGGATGCCCTAAAAGTGTAAATGTGGATAAAGAGTTGTTGTGGTAGGTGAAACAATGTTTTCATGTCTTAGGATTTTTTAACACTTGAAAGTTCCTAGGAGAAGTCTGAGCTAGAGAGGAACCCGTGGATCAGATGATGAAAAATGAGGTATGAATGAAGAAAATAGAGAAGGGGAAAAGGTATGAGTAGGATCTTGAGGGTTGAGAGAACTTAAAGGATAGGAAGTGATTGAGGGGTAAGTTAAAGAATGAAACATATATTAAGCAATAATAGAAATTGATCTAGGATTGGGTTTAGGATTAAAAATGGAATTGGAAGGAGTGAGGAGAAAAATGGTAGGGAGTGGAAGGCAAGATAGACTTTGCACCAAGTAATTTTGGGTGCCAAGGTATGAATTCCACCTAGATATTTGAATTTTGGGGACCACAAGCAAGTTGGAGTAGAATGTAGGAGATAATGAAAACTAAGGCTTAGGAGGAACCCCAAACTTGGAACCTAATCCAAAAATTTTAAGTCTAGTTATAAACGCATAGCTAAACATGACAAAACATAATGGTTAGAATGACAAGAGCAGGGACTAGGGAGTGAGATGGATAAGGGATGTGAGGAATGGGTACTTGTTGAAAGCCAATCCCAACAACCTATTGTTGGAAAAATCTCTAAGGTGAAACACATTCTTGTCAAACTTCCAGGATGGAAATCATGGTATCCTCAACAACTTGATAGCTTGAAAAAACTAATACATAGACAAATTTTAGCAAGGGTTTGAGTGGATTGTTAGGATCAATAGGAAGTGTATTTTAATGGAAACCCCAAAATTATAAAATTGCAACAACACATAGCCTTAGGGATTTGATCCCTATAACGTCAAAACCTATATTTTTTTTATTTTTTTGGAAATATTGAAGCATAGTTAACATATAAGGGACCTCATAGAAAAATCTTGGGAAAAAATCAACAAATTGAAAGAAAAATTATATTTTTTCATACCAATTATAAGAGGGAGGTTTACACAAAAAGCACACATGAACAAGACAACCCTCTGGAAAAATTTCACATAATGAATTTTAGTCCAAATAGGCTACAACATACTTGAAATTAATTCACTTTTCCATTTTGTTGGTGGATGGTGTTCTCCCTAATATGTTTAATATTCCAAAATATCCTCCATTATAATCTCTCCCTCATATTATAGGATCTGTAATGTGACACCAACCTGCAATTATTATAATGAAAACATTTTCTTATTTAGATAGTACAAATGTAATGAAAGACACTTTCAAAATTTACCACAATTATTACTTAGAGTAAAAATTATGTTTCAATTTCCTCATATGATGGAAAAATATATGCACAAAATAATTTTAGGTTGGAAAAACATAGTGGGTTGTGACTTATTTCATTGTGCTTGTTCAAAGCTCAATGGTGGAGATCTCGGGGAGGGGTTGCAGGTGAGGGATACATAAATCTAACCAAATTGACTTGAGGGGTGACTACCCAATTGGGTTGTTACGTGTAGAGGGTTTTACAATAGTATGTGGGTTGTAGGTTTTATAATATCTAGTGTTTTCCAACCTTCAATTATACATAGATAGTATGATTGTAATGGAAAGCTTTTGTTATTTAGACAACAAAAATGTAATGGAAGTCACCTTCCAAATTTGCCACAATTGTTAGAGTGAAAATTACATTTTAATTTCTTCATATGATCGAAAAATATATGCACAAAATAATTGCAGGTTGGAAAACACAATGGGTTGTGAGTTATTTCACTGTGCTTGTTCAAAGCTCATGTGGAGAGTTTGGGGATGAGTTGTAGGTGGGGGAAACATAAAACTAACCAAGCTGAGTTGAGGGGTGACTAACCAATTGGGTTGAATTATGTGTAGAGGGTTCTAACAAAAGTATGTGGGTTGCGTGTGAGATGAGGTTAAGAAATCAAATAGCATAGACAAAGTGATAGCCAACACTTCTAAGCTATTAACCTCATCTAAACAAGAGAATACAAACAAAATGGAGATATCAAAATGAAAGCAAACAAAATAAAGCACTCCCCATATTGTAGTTGATTCCTTCTCTTGCTCTCCTTCTTCTTGTTATGCAACTTTGCCCTCAGATTTGTTGAAATACTTGTGCAAAACCTGCAAATGGTAGCAAGAAAGTTGGAGACAATTAGGCTGTTAAAATGAAAATGGAGAAGGAAGGTTGCTTTTATAGACAACCTTCGAATGGACGGTTGAGATTAATCTTCTAGAAAGATTCCAAGATCAATGGATGGGAATGTATGAGAGGGAGGTTGTGAAATGGATGGTTGAGATTAAGTCTCAGAAAAATATGCCAAGATCTATGGTCTAGAATTGATGCACCAAAATATGCCATACATGGAAAAGCTATGATGTCGACGGCTATGACAGACATGCAAGACATGCAAGTTATGATAGAAATGAATGTTATGATAGGGGATCATGACAGAGCATCTTTGACTAGGTGGTGCATAAATAATTTATTTTAAATTATTTATTCAAAAATGGAGAGAGTGGAGGAAATGGACAAGTGGAAAATAAATAATTTATTCAAATTATTTATTCGAGAAACAGGGTGGAGCATTTAATTAAATTTATCAATTTAATTAAAATGGAGAGATGAAATTAGACCTTAAATAATTAATTTAGATTAACTATTTAATTAGGAGAGGTGGCATGTGATAGTTAAATGATTTTAATAATTATTTAACTATGGAAGAATTAAAGGACTATGAATAGATAAATAATTAATGGTAATTATTTAACTATAGATGAAAGGTGACAAAATAATTAAATAAATAATAATTTATTTAACTATTGAAGAAGAGGGAGAAATTAGTGATGCAATTAGTTTATTTAATCGATCAGGATAGAATAAAGATTAGAAAGTGAATTAATTAAATAATTATTAAAAATTATTTAATTAATAGAGGAATATGATCAAACATAATTAAATAACTAAAATTATTCAATTATCAAAGGATGAGGATGAAGAAAAATGACACTCGCAGGCTTAGGACATTTTTCATTGTCTACATTTTGCCCCTCTTTGACATAATGCAGTTCATCACATTGTGTCAAAGAAATTTAATTCTGAAATATGCCCTAGTGAAAGAAGAATGACGAGGAGGGTTGTGTATGCCCCCTCGAGAGGACAGGTGAGTTCAAAGAACATGAGTGTGCTCTCAAAATGGATGATAAGACTAGAGGATGAAGGATAGAAGAAATGTTAGCTTGGAAGGGGATGGATATTAGCGTGGAAGAGAAGGGAGGATGAAGATGGAAAGCTAGATGAGAAATGATAAGAGAACCAACTTTCATACTTACATTTTTATATTTATCATCATTGGGAAAATTATTGTAATGGCCAACAAACACCATAATATGATGTAGACCAAGGTTTGAAAGGTTGTACCATCACGTAAGACAAGCAGTTGCAGACAAGGATGATCATGACTCATACTAAGAGAGCAATTGCCCCAATATTTTTGTCATAATCAACCACAAGCAGTAAAGACAAGCAAGACAAATCATGAAACGTCATTGCTCCTCTAAATCATGTTGTCAGGACATCCTCAAGGAACTAGCATCATGATTTCCAAAAGACAAAACAAGCATCATAAAATTAAATGCCAAGTGCTTGCCAAGTGTCTGAATGTCAAAATGTCAAGTTTGTCAAGTTTGTCAAGTGTGGTGGAATGTCAGATGTCTTGGTGTCAAAATGCCAGGGTTGACGATATGAAGATGCCAGATTAGTGTCGAGTTCAGGAAGGACACATCTTGAACGATGTCGAGATGTCATATTCAGAAAGGACACATTTTGAATGATGTCGATGCCAAAGTGATGCCAAATTTGGGAAGGACACATCTCAAACGAGGTCGATGTCAAGATGTCAGATTCAGGAAGGACACATCCTGAATGATGTTGATGTCAAGATGCCGATTTGATGTAAAGTTCAAGAAGGACTCATCCTAGGAAATGAATAAGTGATGGGGCTACCCTTCAGAAGGACACATCTGAAGAGTAAGCAAGACTTGACTAGTTTCACTAAGTTTGACTGATTTTGATATGCCAAGATGATTGTCGTGCTTGATTGACAGATTGTAGAAGTTCGCTTGGGTAGATTGTTTGTTCGACTTTTGACAAAGACCATGATAAATTTAAAGACTATTTCATGTGTGTGTGGAAAATTCAGCAATGAACCCTAATGGATTGACTCTAGTGTGGCCTTTGGGGCTCATCGACAGATGGCTCTCGGCTTACGCCATACACTCAGAGACCTCGTAGTTCGACATGACCAATGAATTTTTCTTGTTGACCAAAGACTGAGTCATGATTTATTTTGAAAAACCTACTAGGACTGACCTAATGTCTCAGGGGCTCAAAGATGAGCCTTGCCTATGTAGCACATGCACATGTAATAACGTGAAGTTCGAGAATGACAAAGACTAATCAAGACTTGAATTGACGTGACTATGTTGATTGACATGACTCCGTTTTATGGAATTTTTGTGTTTTCTTCAGGACATTTTTCAATTTTTAGGTCTCTTTTAGGACATTTTTTTATTTTTAGGTCTTTTTTCAAGACATTTTTCGATTTTTAGGTTTTTTTTTAGGACAATTTTTTATTTTAGGTCTTTTTTAGGACATTTTATGATTTTTAACTCTTTTT
>VDFB02031404.1:0-15974 GCA_007258455.2 Sequoia sempervirens | reverse complement strand
GGTTCCTAGATCATCAAATCTAGGCCATACAGTCCAAAATCATTAATTTATGATTAGTCACTTTATATATGTTGGGATTATCCTCAAAAAGATGCATTAATTAAGGCTTGCGGATGCAAAATAAGGCCAAATGAGGCATAAAGAAGCCCCATTAATTGAAAAAACCATAGATTAGTGTGAAAGTGTAAGAAAACACTTTACAACACCCTAAATAAGGCACAATTAAATCCATTTAGCTCACAAGGGCCCAAAAAGAGTGTGAAAATGTAAAGGGATACATTTTTCCTACACTACATTTAGCCCCCACTTTATTGTGAGGAGGAACTTTCTTCAAACTAACACTAAAGTAGAGGAATCCAAATCAAGAGGAGTCCAAGTGTACCTATGGTAGTGAGATAGGATGACAACAATCAAGAGGGATGATGAAGCCCCCAAGATCAAGATCCTATGGCACACCAACATAGGCACACAAGAAAAGACATGTAAATGATTTAAGGATCAACAAAAAAGCACAAGAATACACTGCCAAAAACATAAAGAATAAAGGAAAACAAAAAAAAGAGGGGTGGATCAAGCTTTGATCATTTTTCCTACATGTTGTACACATCAGATCTAATTTGTTTGTCCAAGAAATTTTTCAAGTGGAACACTATGCAAACCAAATGCATGCTTACAAGGTCCATTGGAACCTTAGGCCATCCACTAGGTGAGCCCCCAATGAGACAAATATGCACGCAGTTGGTATGCACTCCCACATACAAGAAAATGGCTAGGGGAAAGTCATGCCTAAGTTTGGAACCTCCTGATAACTTTGATAAGGTTCCAAACAACAACGAACTTTGAGCTTCATGAGGAAAGCAAAGATTTGTATGCTTGAAACTCATGAACAAACAAGATAGCTCCAAAGGAAAGAAAAGTGTGCTATGCAAGGTGTCCATATAATAGTTGCTGTAAATGAAAAAGAAGTTTATGTTGAATTCAAAGGATTTTTTCTTAGTTCATGTAAGGTCTTAACTTAGGGAAAATTGTGCCTAATGTCTCCAAGAGAGGACCAATCAAAGAATAGAAGATTCACAACTTAGGGGATGCACAATGTCACATCAAGCCACTAAGAGGAATATAATATATAAATAAGAGAGATCACACTCTTGAGGGACATCACACCCAATGTCACCACAAATAAAAAGATGCATCACATGAAGTAAGAAGACTACACAATAAAACATGAATTGTAAAATAATAATGCCAATGTATGCCCCCACTTTAAAGAAATTGCTAAACACCATGTAGTGAACAATTACTTTAAAGTAGAAAATGATCTATGCTAATAAATAAAGAAAACATTGAAGCTTATTTGGAAAGACCTATGCCAATTCATATGTTTCCAAATAAAGTTATGTCATGAAAAAGGAAGGGGTTTCCCCCAAAATGAAACTCCAAACACATGAGGGATATATGGATTTGGGGTTAGTATGTTCTTGCTACAATTTTTTTAGAGAGCTTCGAATTGTCATCATTGCCCAAATACTCATGGAACAAGAAGAATGAAACAAAGAGAGCGAAAACAAAGAAAAACCTTTTGTTTCAACATGGAAGAGACATGAATGTCTCAACACCTTGGGTCATTCCCAAAAGGGAAACAAAAGACAAAGAAAAGCTAAAGGAAAATATTTTATGACATAGAGAAGAAAGTAGATACAAATAGAGGAATGTCACAAAGAGAGAGATACATCAAATAGAATAGTATGGGGGATCACATTATGCACATGCAATCACACACAAAACATGAACAATAAAATAGTGCAAATGACTAGTAAGACATATGCATGTGAAACTATTAGGAGGTCATCCACATCCCAATCATGTTCATTGAAAAACTAGCCAAAGGGACAATGAGAAATGTGCTTCTAGGACAAGGCTATAAAATTCTTGCTCCCACTGTGTGCAAGAAAATAATGAGCCCAAATAGATGATGGGAGAGGGATCCTTGCATTTTGAAATGATTCCCAATGAATATAAAGCATGTAATAGTGAGAATATGGGGATTTTACAACTATTACATGGAAAGGAGTGAAAGGAAACACTTTAAGGGATTATTTCTATGATATAAAACATTTTTAAATATATGTTTTATATCACCAAAGTCATCAGTACTATGTCCAAGAACTTTATGGTCTCGACAATATGGAACATTTACATCTTTAGGGTATAGCTTTGGCTTTTTTTTATCATGGGTGTTAATGTTATATGTCCTTGGTTTAGAATTATTTGTAAAGTCCATTCAGTGGTAGATGGTGGACAAGGGAATTTTAGTTTCTTTACTTTGTAAGGCCTTTGTTTCTTGCTAGATTCACCAACTTCTCATGTTATGTGTTGAGGAAGGGGACCTAGACTGTCCTATCATCCTTATCATCATTAAAAGGCATAGTTTATTCCATAGGAATAAGGAAACTTATGTGAAGAGGAGGAGTATCTTGAATTGGTCTTTGCTCTAGGAGTTGATAAATTTCATGTTCGCTTGTTGTATCTAAACCGAATGAAAAAATAGATGGGGGGAAGATGCCTACCTTATTCTCCTTAGGTCATTCAATTATTTCCTAGGATCCCTAAATTGGCTTCACTATCAACACCAAAGGGTGAGTTAATTATCAACAAGAAAGACCTAGGATGGGTTCTTTTTGGCATTGACAGGTTCACCACCAAGAAAATTCTTGGAAAAAACAACTTAACATTCAACTCACAAAACCTAGTAATGCAAGCTAAATGATGAATGCAAATTATGAAATTATGCAACAAGTTAGGGTATGTGTACCTAGGAAGTTTGGAAATGTAATGAGGATTATATAAATGCAAATAAGTTGTCAAAATGTGTTATGGAGGACTAAGACACCCTTACTATCTTATTATTCCCATTACTATTTTTTGGGGCAGATGCAGAATCTTCAAATGCCAAAATAGGATCTAAAAGAATATTTGCAAAATACCACTTGAAGGACTAAGATTCCCTTACTACCATCTTAGTCTTGACCTGAATTTATGAAATATCTAAGTGTGATCATGAGGCTTGATGTCTAGACTTCCTTCTTCTCTGGTCTTAGGTTTTAAAACTTCTAGATCTAGACCATAGGGGATTTTTCATGAAGATGACAACTTTGAAACTTTTCACTTCAAATTATCTTCAATTTTTCAACTTAAATCTACAAACAAAAACATACAAGAGGGGAAATACTTCTTTATTTTTAGTAAATGGGGGTTTTCCTTGATCAAACCCCTTGAACTAGTAATTAAAGCTTGAAATAGAATGAAATGGATGTAAATGATGAATGAACAAAATACTATGTTGCAACTCACCAAACCCTTGTAATAAGAGGCTGCAAATATGCTTGAAATGGTTGCAATGGATGTGGTTCTTGACTCTTACTTGAATGGTGTCGATCTTCCATAAAAAACTTGCTTGAATCATAAACCCTACATCATAAATGTTAGCGCAATAACAAATATGATACAACAGTATCCTTGATATGATGCTTGAATCTAGATGATGGCTCCAAATTTTTGATGAATTGCTCTTGATCTCATAAAATTTCCTTAGGAATGCTCATTCAACTTGCTTGATGAGAAATGAGAGAAAGAACCCTATATTTACACATCTATGCTTAATATCCTAAAATTACACCACAACAAGCTGACATATGAATTCATTAATTAAAGGAGGCTAAATCCCACCAAGATTTGAAATTAAATCCTAAAAATACCTTAATGGGGACTAAGATGCCCTAGGTGGCATTTTAGTCTTGAGCCTTGAAACTCGAGGCATAAACTCCAAAAAAGGGCCCATTTAAGGAACACTTGAAATCAAGGTCCCAAGTCCATTGGGGAACAAAGATTCCCTAGGTGGTCTCTTAGTCCTGACTCAAAAATTAGGGCCACATAGCCATAATCATTAAATTATCATTTATCCATTGATGTTTGTCAGGATTAGCCATAAGAAGATATAGTTCATTGGGCTTATGGATGAAAAATATGACCAATTAAGGCACAAATAGGGATGAATAAATCAAAGCAGGCCCAAACAAGTGTGAAAATGCAAGGGTATACTTTTTCCTACACTACATTTAGCCCCTACTTTAGTGAGAGGAGGAACTTGCTTCAAAATCACGCTAAAGTAGCCAACCATACAATCAAGAGGGGTTCAAATGTACCAATGCTAGTATGATAGGATGACAATAACTAAGAGGGTGGCCAAGCCCCTAGGTTCAATATCTTATGGTAAACCAACATATGCAAAAAGGAACACACTTGTGGATGATGTATGAAGCCATAACCAGATCGCAAACATACACCATCAAATAAAGAAAAAGAAAAATGCAGTAGATCAAGCTTCGACTGGTTGTCTAATGCACTATGGACCAGGTCTACGATGTTTGTCCAAAAAGGTTTACAAGTGGAATGTGTTGTCCACTATGCAAACAAAATGCATGCTCACAAGTGCTAGTCAAGCTAGTTTTCCACTAGGTGAGCCCCAAGAGGTCCATATCAATGTCATACAACCATTACTATGATAAGGATGAAAATAAAATGCACACTCACAAGGGCTAGTGAAGCTATTTGTTCACTAGGTGAACCCCAGGTGACCATATCAAATCCATACCTCCATGTATATAATAAGGTACAAAAATGCAATGCAACAAGATGGGGGGATGTTCAAAGGGATTTTGCTTAGTTCATGTAAGGTCTCTTCTTAGAGAAAATTGTGCCTAATGTCTGCAAGAGAGGAAAAATTAATGGCCTCATCATAAGGAACATTGTAGTTAGTGTCTCCAAGAGAGGACAAGACAAAGAGATATAATACTCTTAGAGGAAATCAAATCCAATGACACTACCAAGAAAGGAATGCATTAACATGAAAATAATACAATGAAACATGAGTGTTAATGTATGACCCACTTTAAAGTAGTTTCTAAGACCATTACTATGAGCAATTTATTTCAAGTAGAAGAAGACATGAGAGCTTACTCAAAAAGACCTATTCCAAATCATATGTTTCCAAGAAGCTATGTCATACAATAGGACTGAAGGGAAGGGGTTACCCCCAAAATGCATAACCTAATATGTCACATGCAAGCCGCCTTAAGGCATGTTGTTCACATCCCAAGCTTTCTCTTATATGTACATGAAAGGTACTCAACTAACCAATAAAGGAAACGATAGGTGACATACGAGGACAAGGCTACTTAACCCCTAAGTATGTGCAGGATCATCATGGAAAAAATAGGCCCTTAAGTGGCAAAAAATCCAAAAAAAATAGAGTTAGGCAACTTCACATAAATATTTGATTAAGTTATCTATATTATTTCAAAAATATGTAATAATATAATATGTAGCAAATTGAATGTAGTTTCTAAACTACTAGGTTTATTTAAAAAGAAAAAATAATCTTTTAAAATTGATTTGAGATTTCAATGCACTGTACTCGTGGGGTGAAAAAAATCCCAGTCTCCTCCCTAACCACATTCTTGATAATATTTTTATACTTAGGGCAAAGAGGATTCCTTGGATGTGATGCCTATTTTTTTTTTCCAAGTAAATAATTAATTATGATTTTTTAATTACAAATTTTAAAAAATATAAAAACTGTATGTTCCACTTTAACTCCTGGTCAAAACTTCATGAAATTCATTTTGTTTTTAATCCTATAGTATGCAAAGCATAGAATGTGATGCATGTTTTGGATTCAAAAAATGTGATACCCTATGAAAGCTATAGATTTTTTTCAATCAACCTATCAATCAGGACTTTATTTAGAATTCAAATAGAAAATAAATAATAATTATTTATTAAATTTAAAGTACGTCATAATTTATATTGGTGGAAAGCGAAGAATCTCCTTTTAAAACCCTTTTCATTTCATCAATTTTGGGTTAAAAAAAATTGTCGGCCACATACCCTACACATGTCCATCATATCACCACTTTTTGGCCCATCATGATCCTACACATACCCCCCTTGCCCCCACTTAGTGCAGCTTAAAGGTGACCCAAAATGATTAACAGGAACTTGCTTGTGTACAAATTAGTATCAATTAGAGGAATTAGGTGCTCCCACATAAGGAAGATGACCAAAATCCTTAAGATGTTGAATTTTATTACTCAAAGCCTTACATTCATTAGTAGAATGACCATGGACTCTATGACATGCATAGAATGAAGATATCAAATGATCTTGGAGGAGTTTCAAAAAAATACTCTCTTGATCAAAAGTAGAAAATGGTTCTTTATTTTGTGATGAAGATATCTCTTGCTTAGTACAGGATGTCATACTTACACAAGACTCTTTAGATTGCGAGATTTTGTTCTCTTCTTTAAAGGAATATGTAAAATCTATCGAATTCCAAATCCTTAGTGTTTTGCATGATAAAAATCAAGACCACTAGTGTCTATCAATTCAGGATGGACTACTGTTAAAGTTGGCTTAGAGGAATCTTTTGTAAGAGCATGTTGATGTTAAGTGAAGGCTTGTTTATTTATATCAAAGGACAATAACCAAGACTACTAGTCTTTTCTTGTGTTTGAGGCTCTACAGGGACACAAATACCTTGTTCTCTAGCACCACATTCTTTTGCACTATAACCAAGTTGTTTCAACATTTCATAACCTTCTCCACGAAGATTCTTCATCTCTTTTAGATTTAGTGCTTGTTGATAGTCACTTTTGTCAAAGTTTTCATTGTAATTTATTTTCTTTTGTTTTGAAGTGGTTGAGGTGGATGCTTTCAAAGGATCTTTTGAATTTTGTATTGAAATTACTACCTTTTCTTTTCCCTTTTTAGAGTCTTTTCTTTTGATCTTGTATTCTACCATGAATTTTGGTTCAAAACTCAATGATCCCAAATCTTCTAGTGATATCACTTTGAAGGGTTTAGGGCATTTGTCTCTTTTTTCTTCTTTTGCATATTTCAGTTGTGTATTTGGTGTCAATGTTTTTACATGATTTTCCTTATTTTAATCAATGTTCAAACAACTATTTGGTTCAGGATTAGCTTTGATTGTGTACACTTTGTTGTTATAGACACACTTCATTATGCGATGAAGACTTGAAGGCACCACATGCATATCATGAATCCATGGTCTACCTATAAGGAAATTGTATGAAATATCATCAAGAATAACATGAATCAAGCTTTGTAATGTAATTTTTTAAAATTTAATAGGTAATGTGATCATCCCAAGCAGTCATTTTCCCACATTTTCAAAGCCACTAATAGATAAAGAGGTGGGTTGGATTTTTTATTGAAACCAAGATTATCCAAAAGGTTTATACTCCACACATTAAGGGGAAAGACATTATCAAAAAGGGTTCACTTTATCCCTATGCTATTGTATTAAGCTATGATCATGAAAGCATCATATTATTTTTGCACCTCCAAAGGAGGGAACTCACTTTGGTGGAAAACAATGCCAGCATTTAGTCCTTGAATCATTAATCCTATGTCATTTAGATTTTCACTAGAGGGAACCACAAATTTTTGCAATGATATTTGAAGCATAGTGTTATAATTAGGTGAATTCCAAATTAGATCCCATAGGGATATCTTTGTAGGAGTATTCCTAAGTTTTTCAACAAGATCATACTCCTTCCCATTATGCAAAGTTAAATAGGGAGCACTAGGAAAAATGGGATTAGGAAAAGGGAGGGATGTTGAAGTTGTTTTTCTTGGTTGTTTATTGTTTCTAGTGTTGTATGTATGAGCAATGATATTGTAACTCGGTTGTTGTGAAACATTGTTCTTAGGTGGTTTTAGGATAAGGAAGGGTTTGTTTTCAAAAATTTGTATTTGAGAGGGTGTATAAATGATAAGTTTAGGTTTGGGAGAGTAATTCAAGGCGATATCTAAGGGTATGTGCAGGACCATGATGGGCCAAAAAGTGGCGGTATGCTGGGTATGTGTAGGGTATGTAGCTGATGACTTTTGTTTTACCCAAAATTGATGAACCAAAAAGGGTTTCTAAAGGATATTCTTAGATTTCAACAAATATAAATTATGCTTTACTTTGAATTTAATAAATAATTATTATTCATTTTCTATTTGAATTACAACTAAAGTCTTGATTGATAGGCTGATTGAAAAACATATATAGCTTTCAAACGGTATCACATTTTTGGAATCTGAAACATGCATAACATTCTATGCTTCACATACTATAGGATTAAAAAACAAAATAATTTTATGAAGTTTTGACCAAGTTAAGGTGGTCAAACATATGAGTTTTTCTATTTTTTAAAATTTGTAATAAAAAATTAATAATTAATTATTTACTTGGAAAAAAATTACAAAAAAATATGCATCACATCAGGACGTGAGTCTTCTACTTATATCTAAAATATTATAAAAAATATTATCATTTTATTGTGGTTAGGTGGTTAGAAAGACACCTACTTCTTATGTTTTCCCTGAAATTTAAGTGCTACTGCATTGAAATTTCAAACTTTCACCAAATAGTTTTTTAAAACCTAGTAGTTTAGAAATTACATTCAATTTGATACAAATTATATTCTTAAATACTTTTGAAATAATATAGATAAATTATTCAAATTTTTATGTCAAGTTGCCTAACTTTGATTTTTTTTTTAATTTCATTGCCACTTAAGGGCCTTTTTTTTCAATGATGATCCTACACATACCCTTAATGTGCATAACCTCAAAAGAATTATCCTTATTTTCATGATCTCTTAACAAATAGGAGTCTAATGTTACTTCATCATGTTCATCTAAGGAATTACTATTGACAATGTCCTCAATTTCTTATACTTTTATATCTTCCCTAGTAGGAGAGATTTTAGGAGAACTACAAACCAAATGTTCTTGACATTCAAGGACTGGTTCTTCTAAGATTACTTCATCACATGTAAGGGAGTTATCAATGGTTGAATTTTATTTTTCATTAATGATGTTGTTGTCTTGTTCCATAATGTTTTCCCCAGGAGAAGAGAGACACCTAAGATTGTCATGACATTCATCTATTGGATTTTCTAACATCAAAGTATCCTCTTCACAACTAGGAGAGATACTAGGAGAAGAAAAAATGTGATTATCATGATTATTCATAATTTCATTCCTTTTTCCTATAATGTCTTCCAAATAGGATAGATAGGGGAAGGATCATAAAGATGGTTGTCATAGATCTTAAGGGTTTGATTATCTAACACCAACATATCCTCATCATTATCACATGAGGAGATGTTGGGAAATGAATCTGGGTAGGTTTCAATGGTCTCTTGTTGTAATATGTGGTTGTCATGATTACATATGGTTGTTTCTTCTTTTTCATCAATGTCTTGTCAACTAAGAGAGGTAGAAGGAGAGAAACAACTAGGAATCTCAAAAATCTCATTGATTGGTCCTTCTAACACAAAAATATCTTATTCACCAATAGGAGAGATATTAGGAGAAGAATGAATATGATTGTTAGGATTGTCCAAGGTTGTATTCTCTTTCACTAGAACACTCTCATAGGGAGGGGATATGATTTTTTTCTTAGTGTTCCTAGAAAGGTAAGGTACTAACATTGTTTAACCAAAAGTGAAAAGAACTTTTAACCATCTCATACAATACATTAATAATGTAAAAAATGTGTATCCAAAGATGCAAAATATTTTTATCCAATGTATGAAAAACTTTAAGAATGCAAAGAATGTATATCCAAAAATGAAAAGCACTTTTATCAAAATTATGCAAAGTTTTATGAATGTAAACAATGTATATGAAAAAGTGAAAAGCACTTTTATCCATATTATGCAAAGTTTTAGAAATGTAATAATTTCATATCTAATCATCCTTGTAATTGAAATAATTTAAAAAATGAGAGGCCTAAATTGACATTTTTGACCTAGATGCATAAAATAGATGTTGCCAAAACTTTCCAAACTTATAGTATATGTTACTAGAAGGCTTAGGAAACATAGAAAAGAAGATTTAAACCTTCAAAAATACAGTTTCAAACTCCACAAGAACCAAGACGCCAAAAAGGGTGTCTTGGTCCTGCTGAAGGAATTTGAGGTTTGAGAAATTGGAACAAAACGTAATCAACATAGACAGTCCATTCTGATGCATAAACGTAAAGAGAGACCAAGACATCAGTAAGGGTGTTTTACTCCTAGTAAGGTTTTTTTTTTAGAAAAATAAATAAATATGGATTGATAATAGTGTTCCCAGGTTTCTTATCCAGGGACCTGCTATGTAGAAATAGAAAATTGTGAAAATGAATGCAAGAAAAGTGACTAATAACAAGCAATTGAGTACAAATTTGAATGCATTTTTTTCAATTTTGAATGTAATAACAATGCTTCTAAATGAAATTAGGATGATTAAAAATGAACTTTTCAATTTTCCAATGAGATAAGATGATGCAAGAAAGAAAAAATGCAACCTATATGCACTTTCAATAATGCAAATATGAGAAACCCTTGATGCACATTCAGTAATAAAAGATGCAATGCAAGAATGAATGCAACCTAGATAGAGGATTTCAATGAACTCTAAATCAGAAAATGAATGCTCTAAAATGAAGTCGAGTTCACTAAAATGTACCAAATGAGAAAATAGATAGGGGGAAGATTCCCACCTTATTCTCCTTAGGTCATTTAACTATGTCCTAGGATCCCTAAATTGGACTAGCTATCAATCCCAAAGGGTGAGTCAATTCTCAAGAAGGGAGACCTAGGATTGGTTATTTTAGGGTTTGAGGGGTTCACCACTAAGAAAAATCTTGGAAAAGACAATTTAACATTGAACTCACAAAACTTAACAATGCAAGCTAAATGATGAATGCAAATGATGAAATTAAGAAACAAGTTAGGGCATGTGTGTACTTGGGAAGTATTGAAATGTAATGAGGATTTTGGAAATTCAAAGAAGCTATCAAAATGTGCTATGGAAGGATAAGATACCCTTACTATCTTATTAGTCTCCCTCCTATTTTTTGGGGGAAAATGCAGAATCTTTGGATACTAGAACAAGATCAAAAAAAATTTTTGCAAAAATTCCACTTGGAGGACTAAGACGCTGTTACTACCATCTTAATCCTGATCTAAATTTTTGAAATCTCCAAGTGTGATCCTAAAGCTTGATGTCTGCGCTTCCTTCTTCTCCCATCTTAGGTTCTAAAACTTCTAGATCTATCCTATAGGTGTGTTTCCATGAAGATGATAACTTTGCAATGCAACTTTGTAACTTGGAAACTTTTCACCTCAAATGATCTTGAAGTATTTAATCTAACTATCCAAAAAAAAATATGAAAGAGGGGAAAAACTTGTTGATTGTTAGTAAATGGGGGCTTTCCTTGGTCAAACCCCTTCTTGGTAATTAAACATTGAAATCAAATCGAATGGAGGGAAATGATGAATGAAAAAAACACTATGTTTCAACTCACATAACCCTTGTAATAAGAAGCTAAAAACATGCTTGATATAGTTGCAATGGATGTGGTTCTTGACTCTTGCATAAAACACTTTCTTGAATCATAAACCCTACATCACAAATGTTAGTGCAATAACAAACATGATGCAACAATATCCTTGATGTGATGCTTGAATCTTATGATGGCTCCAAATTCTTGATGAATTGCTCTTGATCTCATAAAATTTCCTTAGGAATGCTCATTCAACTCGCTTGATGAGAAATGAGAGAAAGAACCTTATATTTATACATATTTATGTGTAATATCCCAAAATTACACCACAACAAGCTAACATATGAATTCATAAATTAAAGGAGGAAAAATTCCACAAATATTTGAAATTAAATCTCAAAAATACCTTAAGGGAGACTAAGATTCCCTAGGTGGCGTCTTAGTCTCGAGGCATGAAACTTGGGGCACAAACTCCAAAAAGGGGCCCATTTATGGCACACTTGAAATCACAGTCCCAAGACCTTTAGGGGAAAAAGAAAACCTAGATGGCATCTTAGTCCCTACCCAAAAATCAGGGACATGTAGCCAAAATCATTAAATTATCATTTATCCATTGATGTTTGCTAGGATTATCCATAAGAAGATATAGTTCATTAGGCTTGTGGATGCAAAATAGGAAGACAAAAATAGGGATAAACAAATCAAGAAGGGCCCAAACAAGTGTGAAAATGTGGGGTTATACATTTTCCTACACTACAGTATCACATCCTTGTTTTCTTAAAACCGTGAAGCCTTTTCCATATGTTTCTTCTAAGTTGATGGGAGTGTTTGTCACTTTTTTAACATAGAATGGTTGAATTTTTTATTTTTTAGAGGGACTAGGTTCACCTATTATAGGGAAATTAAGATTATTTTACATTTCAATTTCAAGATGTAAATGAAAAAAACATCTCAAGTGGTGGGATGATGGGAGGTGTTGGTTGTTTCAATGAAGTCTAAAATAATTTATTAGTCTTGAGGTTGTTAAGGAAATCATTTAGGAAGTTGTTCATGCTAACATTATCTTCTCCAATGATGTAAACATCACGAGGAGGACATGCATTAGGAATTGAGTGAGCATGAGAAAGTTCAATTTTGTTAGGATCATTTCCAAAAGCATGAATTGGCACATCCACTAAGGATTTCAAGGATATCCACAGTTTACCAAAGCACATATCCATGATGAAATGCAATGCAAGACATTAGAATAAAAGGTGTAAATGTGATTTTGAGATTATGCAATGCACATAATGTACTGAATGAAGCTAGATGTAATGAAATAAATGAAATAGAAATCATACAAAATTGAAAGAATAACTAACAACAATAATCAAAAACATAAAAAACAAAGTTTTTCATGTTAGAAAATATAGTTTAAATCTAAAACATGACTAAATCACCTAAAGGGGTGTATCAGTCCCAATCAGGGTTTTTTAGGGATTCAAATTTTATAAATAGTCAACATAGAATACTCATAAATCAAGTAGAACCACCTGTACTAGGACTAAATCACCCAGAGGGATGTATGAGTCTAAGATTAGGGTTTTTGTGTAAATTTTAAAAAAATTGATTGAATTTTATGTTTTCTAGTTTGTATGATGTCTAAACTAAGTGCAAGTGTAGATTTCAAGTGAATTTCAATGATGAAAGAGGTAAAAATGTAACCTATATGCACTTTCACTAATGCAAAATTTATAAACCCTGGATGCAAATTAACTAATACAAGACCTAATGCAAAGTTAATGCAAGCTATATCTAAGATTATGATGCAATCCAAATTAGAAATAAGGTGTTGTAAAGTGAAGGTTCATGAAAATGAAACATCAGAAATAGGGGGCTCTAATATTTTGGGAGATGGAACCTAGGGGTTTAGGACCTATTTCACTTAGTTTCAATGTAGGAAACCCTAGAGATCTCAATCCAAGGATGAAATAAGGGAAAGAGATATGATAAAGGTTGTCTTAGGGTGTGATTAAATACTAAAGATGGGTTCACCACCAATCTATGGCTTCGAAAGAAAAGTAACATGCAAAACCTAATGATAACCTAATGATATGCAAAACTTAACTATATGACATAAATTATGAAATTGAAATGTAGAATAAAAGGTAGAGAGGGTACAAAGGTGCACCTGGAAACTGAAGAATCTTGGATGAAGACCTAAAACATGGAAATTTTTTACTTTAATACACATTGGGAATCATATGCTAGGCTATGCAATTTAGTCCTAGATTAGGGTTTCTAATAGAAATTAAAATCTAGAACTGCTAAATTAGAATTTGTTGGAAATGTCTGAATTTAGGTATATTGGGACTCACATTCCACAAGTGGAAATATAGTCCTAGTATCATTGTTTCTTCAAAAATTTGATATCCTCTAATGACTTCCTATAGCTTTCTTCTTGCCAATTCTCCAAGATTGAATCATTAAATTTTTCTCTATGACTTTTTTTATCTTCCAAATAAGGTGACAACTTTGACAACTTCATACATTTTCTCCAATCTCGATCTTCAATGGATCATCAACCTAAAGCACCTAGATCTGTAATCACACATCAAAGAGATGGAAAAAAAATGTTTCTTTGTTAGTGGATATGAGTTTTCCTTGGTCAAACCTCATTTTGGTAATCAAAACTTGAAATAAAATAGAATAGAATTAAGGAATGATGAATGAAGAAAAATGTAATGTTGCAACTCACCAAAATCTTAAATAAGAGGCTACAAAAATGTATGAAATAGCTAGAATGAATGTGGATATTGAATCTTGATTGAATGATCTTGATCTTTATTTGAATTCTCGCTTGAATCATAAAACCCTACATTAGAAATGTTAGCTCAAAAACAAACATGATGCATGATGACTTTGACATGACACTTGATACTTGAAAAGTACTTCAAAATACTTGATAATAACTCTTGAATGCTCTTGTAAACTCTTCTAATCATAAAATTTCTATAAGAATGCTTCATGAACTTGATAGGTGAAAATGAGTGAAATAACCTTGTATTTATACTTGTTTATGCCAAATTTCCTGAAATTACAACACTACAAGCCAACATCAGATCTACAAGAATAAAATCCCACCAAAAATTTTATTAAAATTTAGGTCTAAGCTAAGCAGGACTCATATGCCAGTTCGGGCATATGAGTCCCATTAGGCTAAGCTTGGGACACACTTTTCAATAAAGGTTTAGTTTAATATGAAATTCAGGTCTAGGCCCCAAAACCTAGGTGGGACTCATATGCCCAGTGTGGTGTATGAGTCCTAGATCACTAAATATGAGGCATGCCATGTAAAATCATTAATTTATGATTGGTCACTTGATATATGTTAGGATTATCCTCAAAAATATGCATTAATTAAGGCTTATGAATGAAAAATAATGCCAAATAAGGCATAAAGAAGCCCAATTAATTAACAAAACCATAGATTAGTGTGAAAGTGTGAGAAAACACTTTAGAACACCCTAAATAGATCACAATTAAGTACATTTAGCTCACAAGGGCCCAAAAAAGTGTAAAAATGTAAAGGAATACATTTTCCTACACTACACTAGTCATATACTATACATATTTATATTAAGATATATATAAGCTAGTTTGGTAAACCAATCTCATCAAATACTATTGTAGTGTCAAAAACTATCACCAACACTGACATTATCACACTTGTTTGGCCCCTGCTTGTGAAATTGAGCTTAAGGATTCCTTGACTTAGTGTTGTAATGTGTTTAAGACACTTGCATTAGGTCTTGGGCCCTTGTGAACTAATGAACTTTAATGGTACCTTTCTAAAGTGCTGTGAAATTTTGTAACACACTTTCACACTTTTATGAGGTTTTATTAATTAGCTAAACTAAATAAACCTTAATCATGCCTTATTTAGAGTGTTGTAAAGTGTTGTAAAACACTTTCACACTTTTCTAGGGTTTTCATAAATAATTATGTTGTTTTATGCTTTATTTGGCCTTATTTTGTATCCACAAGAATCATGTCATGCATCTTTTTGATGATAATCCTGACATAAATCAATATCCAATCATAATTTAGGTGCTTTCAGGTTGTATGGCCCAAATTTTGTGATCTAGGACTTATTTTCCACCATTGACAAATGAGTGCCACCTAGGTTTTTGGGTCTCAAACCTAGTTTCACACCTTTCTAAGCATTTTTAGAAATGGTCCCATAAATTGTGCCTAATAGGACTCATTTACCACCTTGTGTAAATGAGTCTCATGTGGCCCAAAATCAAAATTAATTCAAATTTTTGGCAATAATTTGTCCCCCTAGATCTGATGTCAGCTTGTAGTGTTGTAATTTCAAGAATTCTTGCATAATTAAGTATGAATACAAGTTACTTCCACTCATTTTCACCTAAGAATTTTGTGAGAGAATTCATAATAGAAAATTAAAGTTCACAAGAGCATTCAAGTGTTTACAAAAGCATTCAAGTGTAGAATTCTTCATCAATTGTTGCAGCAATCCAAGATCCATCATCATGTGAAGGTTATCAAGCATCAAGAATGTTAT
>VDFB02031403.1:0-17461 GCA_007258455.2 Sequoia sempervirens | reverse complement strand
AAGCTCTCGAAATTGACGAGAAGACTAGAATATGAAGAGACAAAGAAATGTTAGTGCAAAAGATATGGATGATGATATGGATGCAATGCCTATATGAGATGAGACAGAGAAGATGGCAAGACTAAAAAAGATGCATGTTAGTTCCTAGACCAAATCCTTCAAAACATTGCCATAGGACTTTAATAGTTATTGCTCTTAATCGTCATTGGGCAGATTGTTGTGATGGCCAAGAAACACCATGATATGACATAGATCAAGGTGTGCAAGGTTGTACCATCACGTAAGACAAACAATAATAGACAAGGATGATCATGACTCCTACTATGAGCGTGATTGCCCCAGTCTTGTTGTCATAATCAACCATAAGCAGAAAAAGACAGGGACAGATCATGAAACATCGCTGCTTCTCTAAATCCTGTTTCCAGGACATCCTTGAGAAACTAGTGACATGATTGCCAAAATACAAAAATAAAGTCCCTATCATGATATGTCGTTGTTTTTCTAAATCCCATAATCAGGACCTCGCTGAGAAGCTAGTAGTCATGCGTGTCAATTGTCATGCTACATCGCTGCTTCTCTAAATCCTGCTTAGTGGGATCTCGCTGAAAAACTAATAACATGATAAAAGATCAAAAGACAATTGCCAAGTGTTTTCCAAGTGCCTCTGGATATCCATTGTTCTGATGTCAAGATGTCATGTGCGATGATGTGAAGATGTCAAAAATGTTTAAAGTTTTGATTGATCTTGGAAAATGCTGAGACTTGGTGAATTCAGGAAGGACACATCCTGAATAATGCCGATGTCGAGAGGATTCGATCCCTAATGGTCATTAGGGGTCCCTCAGAATAATGACGATGCCTAGGAAGGACACATCCTAAGGCATAAATGACAGAGTTGGTTCTTCAGAAGGACACATCTAAAGAATACTGATGTCACGAAGAGTGATCTTTAGGTGTCAAGAGGATCACTCAAAATGTCGAATGACGATGACGACGCCTAGGAAGGACACATCCTAAGGCGTAAATGACAGAGGTTATCGTTCAGAAGGACTCATCTGAAGACTAACTAAATTTTGACAGTTTGACCTGCTTATGATGATTTGACTTGTTTTTTACTAAGTTTGACTTGTGTTTGACAATATGCCGATGAGATTGCCATGCTGAATAAATGATTGTTTTCCTTTGTTTCAGGAGATTTCCCTATGTGGAAATTGATTGAAAACTTTTGACGTGTGTGCTAGTGTAGTGCCATGAACCCTAATGGACTGACCTAGTGCGGCCTCGGGGGCTCATCGATAGATGGCCTTGCCTACGTCATACACTCAGAGACCTCGTAGTTCGACACGACCAATGACTTTGTCTTGATGACCAAAGATTGCGTCATGATTTTATTTTGACAAACCTAAAGAACTAACCTAATGTCTCGGGGACTCAAGTATGAGTCTTGCCTACGTAGCAAATGCGCAGAGACAACGTAGTTCGGACAGATGATGAAGACTGTTTTGACATGATTGACTTTGACTAGAAATGACCAGATGTTTATGTTCTTCGAGTGGTCTACTGATTTTTGTTTAATGTTTTTTTCAGGACGTTTTACGATTTTTAGGTCTTTCCTCAGGACTTTTTATGATGTTTTTGTATCTTTTTTTCAGGACATTTTACGATGTTTTTGTCTCTTTTTTCAGGACTATTTGCCGATGTTTTTGTCTTTTTCAGGACTTTTTGCCAATGTTTTTGTCTTTTTTCAGGACTTTTTGCCAATGTTTTTGGTCTTTTTAACGTTTTATGATTTTTTTTGGATTTTGACATTTAAGAGGATCGTGACAAATGCAAATGACTGATGCCTACACATGAGAATCCAAGGACAAACATGATTGTGCCCCTAGTCAAGCTGAATACCAATTGACATGTGATGACAACGTTGTTTGACATGGGAAGGACGCATCCCGAAACAACATGAGGACGATGATGATAATGTGACGAAAGTATGGAGGTCTACAGCTGGGCCAAGAACATAGTCAAGTAAAGTTTTGGATAATGTGCTTGTATGGATTAGACTCATTGCATTTGGAATGACTTGGTTAGGACTAGATGGGATGATGATTATCCTTAGACTGTTTGACAAGGGAAAGCCAAGATAGGTGACAAATATGAAAGGATAGGGGGTGGCCTTGGTAAAGGGCGGGAGACATGAGACTAAGGGAATGTCATATGGTTTTCAAGGACTATGTCATATAAGGACAATAAGACTATGATGGTCGATGACATGATGTTTCATGAATTGTGTATGACCGAAGGATAGACATGTCAAGAGTTTTCCCAAAGCATGATTTATGTGTGCCAGTTTTATGTCAAGACCAAGGTAGGTGGGAAAGTAAATGGAAATGATAGGGCTAAGATAGATGGATGTCAATGTCAAGAGGAAGGCCTAGGAAATGAGACAACTTGCCCCCAAGTGTAAGAGTCCGCATAGACGATTTATTTTACACATGACGCCTGTTTGCCAGGTTTTCATCATGGTACTTATCCAGGGTGCCTGTTTGTCAGGTTTTCACCATTGGATGAAAATTTTCTCTTTACTATTTTCTTGATTTTCTAATTTTTTTGGTGTCACCAAGACGCCTGTTTGCCAGGTTTTCATCAGGGTGACGATTTTTTTATTTTTGATTTTTGATTTTTTTTGTATTTTTGATATTGTGGATAGCCTGGATGTTTTAGATTACCACTGACTGTTCTGAATCCACTGACGGTGCCGATGTAGAGACTGGTGCCATGATATGCCACTAATGACCTTGCTGAAGGAGTTGTCTTGTCAGGATCGTAGCACTTTTATACAACTGATCGATGTCCTTGTGATCCTTTCTGATACTAGAGTTGGCCTTATCAAAATACGCACATCGCAATAGAGTGCCATGAGAGTCCTTGTGGTAAAGAGTTGCTGCCATGATGTGACGGATTTGTGATGTAAGATTTTTGGACTTTAGGCGAGATGTAGGATTATGACAGATGATGGTAGATGTGGAAAGGTTGTTTGGAAATTTGGATGAATGACTTTTTATTTTCCAAACTTTGGATGATGGATGACAGATTTTGAAGGGATGGTGTTTGGAACCAACACTTTTATATGCCTTGATTAATGACCATTTTGAAGGAGGTGGACATGTGTTATATGTGGGAGTTCTCTTGTCTTGTGGCTCCACATTGTGATTGACTTTTGTATTTGACTTGATGTCTTTGTTTGATCCATTTTTCTTTGGGATCCATTTTAATTTCATTTGTCCACTTGTCCTTTTGTTTGATTCAATGGTCTTTGACAATTGATTTTGATCTTTTGACTTGTAAGACTTTTGTTTTTGTTGGTTCCAAAGGGGAGGTTGATTCATCATAAAATGACAGTTGATGGTGTGGGTGGAAGGGGTGTTGGCAGCAATCTTATGACAAGGATTTTCATGGACTCCATTTCCTTTGACATTTTGTATCCCATAAGGTTTCCCCAAGATCAAGGTACCACCGACATCGCGACGGTCAGTCCGAGAATAGCCAAGACCTTGATGTCTATAATTTCCTCCAAGCCGCATGTCTCTAAGAATGCCACCAGCGTATGCCTAGTCCTTTGCCTTGATATTTGCATGCTTGTATTGCATCTCTGGCCTCTATGATGGGTATTTGTTGTTTTGAAAGCAAGATGCTAACCCATCACATTGCTCCAGGACACCGCCACTGTGAATATTTTCGCCTACAAGAAAGCTTTTCCTCGCCTACAAAGATAGATGACCCTAGTTGATAAAGTGTCTTAGCTTCATTTTCATGTTGGATATATTCCCCGATCATCTTTGGTCCGATCAGCGTGACATGTCGCAAGTTCAAATAATTTTGTTGGTAAGTCGGGCGTCGGCTACCGCCATGGTCAGCACAGAGTCCAAGAATTCAAATTTATAGCTTTGATTATTTTCAAATATGTCCATATTAAATACTCGCGTGCTTGAGGCATCGCCGCGTGTCCTATGGAGGCAAGGTTCCCATTTCCTTTGGAAACCGCTAATAGTCGAGGGCCTCAGATAGGATTGAAAAGATGATCAAGTAAATGGGTAAAGGGTCGAGTGGATCGCTTTGACTCTTGGTCACCAATAGGGTCTTCTTTGGTCAAAAATGAGGTTGTCATGGATTTGGACTTCTTGGTCAATGGTAGGGTCTTGTTCAAAGATGGGGTTGTCATGGATAGGTGTGTTTTGGATGTCATGATTGTCTTGAGGGACTCTCCGAATGGAGTTTAAGATAGGGTCATGGGATGGACTACTTTGTTCTTGACATGAGGGTGACATTATGTTGGCAAGCTGGCTTTCATTTTGACATGTATCCTCAAGTTTATTAAATGGGATTTGACTTTGGACTATGATAGAATTTTCATGACTAGATGTGGCTTGTGAGGGGATGACTTGAAAAGGATTAATGACCAAAGGACTAGGATAGGATGTGGGAACTTGGACTGGACTAGTATGTGAAGGACTAGGATATGACATGGGATCTTGGACTGAATATGTCATGGAGTCTTGGATTGGATTAATTATTGAAGGAGAAGGATATGACATGGAGACTTCGACTGGATTGGTGTGGTATGATGTGGGGACTTGACATGAGTTGGTAGATAGTTGATAAGGGATGTAGGCTTGGACAGGATTGATAGGTGAAGGGTCAAAATATGATGTGGAGGTTTGGAATGGACTAGTGGACAGTTGGCTTCCCTTGTCAAGGTTAGGATAAGGGTGATAAGTGGATGTTTGTTGTGAATTAATGGCAGGATTTGTGTCAAATGACTGTTGATGGTGAGGGTAGACAAATGGAGGTGGCAAAGTATTTATGTCAAAGCCTTGTGGTAACTTAGCCCCTTCATCCAAAAGCATGGCTAGATACCTTTGAGGGTCACGTAAGACTATTTTTTTTGCAAAGGAGAATATATCAGGATTTTGCTTTGCAGCTTCTATGTCTTTGAAATATACTCGTCCATTTTCGTCTCTTTCTATGAATGGCTCAAAAATGTTTTGTGATGAAGATGGCATGTTCATGGAAGATTGCATGTTCATGTTGTGAAATGGGTCAGAAAAAGTCCAATGTTTGTTCATGTTGTAAGTGTTATTCTCAATGTTGGGATAATAATCTTGTCCAAAGTTTGTCATTTGTCGTTGTCTTTGAAGCTTAGTCTCAACCGTAAAAGGGATTTTCTCAAATGAGAATGATGAGAATGACAACTAAATGCAAGGATGACACTAGCCTATGTTTTTTGGATTTTTTTTGGATAAAGGATGACAATGCAAGACTATGTTTTTGGCTTTTTGACAATAAGGGATGCAAGATGACAATGTTGTCTAAAGAAAATGACTAATGTCAAAGGACAATGAAGACTAAGATGACAAGTTATGCCACTAATTTTTTTGTATTTTTGGAATAAAGGATGACAATGCAAGATAATGATGACGTTTTCCTAAGAAAATGATTAATGCAAGATGACAAGGTTGTCAAGGCCAAAGTGCCAAATGAGGACTAAGATGATGATGTTTGACTAAGGACTTAATGTTATAAATGCCATGTCTAGGTTCAAAATGATGACTAAGATGGACAATGCAAAGTCTAAGTTCAAAATGGGGACTGAGATTGTTTTTTTTTTATGTTTTGCTCAAAAGTTTGATTTGTCCAAAGCCAATTGTTTGTGTTTAGATTTGTGCATTTTGTGTATATTGTTTGAAAATCTAGAAAACACTTGACAAGCACGATGTTTTGGATGTAACCAAACACACATCAGATAAGCACGATCCTAAAAAGGCCAAAAGGCCAAGGGTTTGTATACTTGATATAGCCCACCTATTATACCCCGGATTGGTGATAAACACCTTTCCTTCTCGAGAGCGGATAGCTTAGAATTTTGGTGGCATTGGCTCCCCTCCACGGCTCATTAACGTCATTCAAGCACACCAAATTCAGATTCTTTGGGTAGTGACATCCCAAGAATTGCTATCTCTATTCAAGGGGATCAGTAGTGAGTATCTTCGGGCATGATACTGTACCCTGCACTATACCAAGCAACGGCCAATAAAACGGTTGGACACTAAGACAAGAGGTTTTTAATTCGGGCATTCCGTTCGTGGGGCAAGATCCATGTGGTGAGAGTCCCCTTTCGGATCCATCTCGTCGGAACCACGCTCGTGATTCTTGGGCTTTCCCCAAGAACCCACTTTTATATACCGGCTGGAAGTCCCTCGGTGTCAGGGTGCTACCGGTCTGAGTCGTCCTGGGGTGAGTACTTTTTCCCACCAAGACAGGCCCAAGTTCTAGAGTCGATAACCGTTTCTCTTACACCCAGGATCGCACGAATGCGCAAGGGGAGAGGATACTCCGATATATCGAATCGTGAAGGGTAATTAACAAAAAATAGAATGGGTCTGGTTTTCTGATCACAAGGTTTTCACCAAGTGAGAGCATACTCACCTACCACTCCACAAGCACAATCAGACACAAAAGACATGATTCTTTTTATAAGCACCAAAACTAAGTGTTTGCTAATCTAGAAATAAACAAGCACACTGTTTGTTTGTTTCCCTCTTTGACATGCGAATCTGCAAACAATAAGTTAGTAGTTTTGTAGATAATGGTCTTGGACACACGAAAAAGATCGCCACATGCTACCAGAAAAGATTAGTAACAAAAATTAAAAAAATAAAAAATTTAAATGAAAACAGCAGACTTGAAATAGTGATAACTTCCTCCAAACTTAACAAAATTTCAAGTGGTAGATATCCATGGAAAGCTGAAAATTTAATCTTCAAAACCCAGAAAATATTTTCTATGATTCTGCACAAAAGGAAAGTTATAGACAAAAGAAAAACGCGGGTTTAAAAATGAAATTAAAAAAAACAGCGATCACTAAAACAGCCATAACTTTGTCAAATCTTAACGAAATTTAAAACCGTTTAATGTTCTAGAAAGCTAAGACTAAGATCTACAAAACCCAGAAAACGTTTGAAAATATTTTATTCGCCCATTTTTCTGTGCTCAAATGAAGGTGACGGGATTTCGTATGACGTCTTGGCTGTAACCTGCAAAACAGTGAAAACAAACAAGAACACACACGAATTTCTGTCCAAAATGTCGGGTTCACCAATGTAATCAAGGGAAATCATATATTGTTAGATGGCGTTAGCACAAATAACATAAAAATCCAATGAAATAACGAAGTACAATGGAAATGAAATGAAAATACAAGAAACGATATTACCAAGAATCTCCATCTTCCATGATTGATCTTCGTTACACCTTCTTGCTTGCTGGAAATGTGATGTTGCCCTCAGATTCGTCGTTTGAGCAATCTAAATGTCTAAGCCCTACAACAAGATTTGAAGGATTTGCTATGCCTATGACTCTTGCCAATGCCTAAAAGTCAATGCCTATGCCTAAAATAAATGCCAATATTAATCAAATGCCTATGACAATGAATAAGTGAGTAAATAAATGCCTATAGTAATTACGTAAAATGTCAAGATATGAAAAATGAGAAGGAAAGGGCATTTTATAGAAAAGGCCATTTCGAACGGACGGACGAGATAAATTAGTGATGAGACCCTAAAATGAACGATCCAGATTAAACCCGAGAATCCCTAATTAGGGTTAGGGCAAAATCCTTAATCGAACGGTCAGAATAAAAATAGATCGACGGTGGAGAATAAATGAGACAAATTAATTAGAAAATAAAGATTTTCGAAAAATCAAGAAGATAAGATTGCCTGATTTGCAAGATTCGAAAAATCAAAGAGATAAGATTCGGACTGAAGATAAGATTTGGAAAATCAAGAATCTGCCCGATTACTTGATTTTTGGAAGATTAATTACTAATTTGAATTAAAATAATTCAAATTATGGATTTCGGGAGATAATAAATAATCTTTTTCAGATTATTTATCAAAAAGGACTGACAGTTAGGATTGATATGATATTTTAAATAATTTAATTTATTTAAAATGAGAAGAATATTAATTAGCAATTAAATAATTAAATTTAATTATTTAATCTCAAATAGATAAGATTAATTAATTAAATAAATTAATCAATTTATTTAATTAAGATGTTAGTGATTTATTAAATAAATAAATGTAATTCATTTATTTAATAATCAGATAATTAAATGCAGAGGGGAAATTAAATAAATTAAGAAATTTATTTAATTAAAGAAAGACTTAGCAGCTTAATGACGTATTTAATAAATAAATAAAATTTATTTATTTAATAATCATGAAGAATAAAAGGACATGAATTAATTAAATAATTATGAATTATTTAATCAATAGTTGAATGTGGACCAAGGACATAATTATGCTAGGACGAAAGTGGTAAAAATAAAGCTTGTAGGCCTAGGTCATTTTTAGGTGTCTACACCTAGTTATTACTTTTTGTTCAGTAATTAGTTAAGAATCTGGCGCTGACTGTTCCTGCAACCACTAGAATCTCATTTTATGATTGTTCCTACAGCCAAAGAAGACAAAGTAGTTTCATGTTTGTTGTTCATGTTTTCATTTTTGTCATGAATTTCAAGCTTAGTATAGTTGTTGGTTGATGTTCAGCATTTATGTTATTCCTTTTCAAGCAATTTACTTTCAGCATTGTGTCTTTCTTAGTTGTAGAATGAAAATGGCTACTTTGAGTTCCTAGTGCACATACCGTGCTAACCCATTTCAAGTTCACGTCCTTGGTTTGACAAGTTAAATGCACCTTCATGATGATTGAAATAGTTATTCAGGTTAGATGTCCAATCTATGAATCACGACTGTAAAGGCCTAGTTGTTAAATCATTGTAGGAGGCCAACAATAACCATCTTCGATAGTGGGTTTGGATGATGTTATTGGAAGGTCTAAATGGATTGGTTCGACTTTTTATTCCCTAATAAAGGAATCTATAAAGTCTAAGGAACCTCAATCATCACCGAAACATGCATTCTTTTGAGAAGAGGTAGAAGGAACTGACTTAAGATTTCTTGCTTCAAAAGGATCTTCTTCAAGGACATCTATCTCAAGAGTATCCTTTGTAGTAGGTACTATTTGATTAAACATCGACACATTGGAAGACACTGAAGGAATAAGAGTAGGAATGACCGAGACTTGACCGACAGCTACCATCTCACATCAGTGCATAGCATTAGGGTCAGCCTTAACTATGACTACTTTGTTATTACAAATGAACTTAATAGATTTATGCAAGGTAGATGGGACTGCACCTATAGCATGAATCCACGGTCTACCAAGAAGAAGGTTATATGGTAATTTTTCTAACATAACATAAACAAGGATAGGTATGGTAATGGGTCCCAACCTCAAAGGCAAGACTATCGTGCCTAAAGGCTACCAGCCAACATTATTGAACCCACGAATGATAATAGAAGAAGCATTAAGAGAGGATGAATCAATATTAATCTTAGGCAATAGATCAATGTTGCATACATTAAGCGTCGAACCAGCGTCAATGAGAGTATGTCTAATGTTGATATTATTAATGTTAACTATAATCATTAGAGGGTCTGCTTGCTTCTGTACTTCCGAAGGTAGGAGTTCCTACGGATAGAATGTAATATTTGGTGAATCTGCATGAATATAAGCTACCAATGCATCAACATCTACTAGCCTAGCAGAAGAAAGCAAGAGGATCTTTTGCAAGGCTTCCTAAAGAATACCTTGATAAACTAGAGTAGACTGAAGCAAGTCCCATAGTGATATCTTATCTGGAATAACTTGGATTTGCTTGACAAGATCATAATCACTAGGTGCTTTAGTTGTAGGTTTAGGTGCTTGATGAAGGCTTGGTTGCTTATTCATTCTATTCTCATAAGTATGGGCTACTGCTCTATAAGAGGGAGCCTTAGAAAGATCAAGAGAATTATTATCAAATGGAACACCATTAATAGAACAAACCCTTTTAGGAGAAGGACTAACTGGAGTCGCATAAATGATTGGTTTCTTAGGATTTTGAGGGGTAGTAGAGACATAGATTACATTTACAGAACCATCACAACTAGTAGAATAATTATTTGAAGACATATTCTCAACATCGATCCAAGGAGGATTATATGTGGAAGGGGGTTCATCATTCGCTAATGAATCATCTCCGGAAGAGAATGCATCAAAACAAAGATGAGATTCATCATTCACAAATGCAATGTCTCTAGAAGAGAGTGCATTGGAAGGTACATGAGATTCATCATTTACAAATGCATCATCTCCAAAAGAGATTTAATTTGAATGAATAGAAGGTAGAGTAACATTAAGAAAGATATCAATGATTCCATCTTACAACAAGATATCCTTCAAAGCAGGAGGAATCTCACAAGAAGGGTCAAAGATTCAAAGTGACATGGGAAAATCCAAGTCACTATCACATGCCTGAAAAGGAATATCATTACCAATTTGAATAAAATTAGATATTTAACTAATAAAATAAGATACTAAATTCATTTTGGTGATAGAACTAAGAGAAACTGAAAAATCTAGATTTTCATATTTTTTGATATTTTTTAGGTTCTAGAAATTTGCATTTTCGAAGGTCTTCAGAGCAGAATTTGAGTTCGTAACTTGCATAGGTATCTAAAATTTGATAGCCAAACGCATAGTATTTTAGGGATTTAACTAGTTCTCTTGGAGACCTTTCCAACGGTGCAAACGGTTTTGAATTCCGAGCACCGAGTCAAAATTTATGACCCCACCAAGTAGGGGTAGATAAATTCCTAGTTTTTCAGAAGATTCCCTCTTCACGTCAGATTCACCAAAATGTAGAGAAGGGGGATTCGCTACTCACGAGTTCTCTTCATTCAGAGAGCCTCATGGGGTGAACTTCCCTAAACTGTCTCAAGGAACAACATGAGAGTTCTAGAATCAGAAAGAGTAGGTCACAAAGATTTTTTGGACAAGCTGACAAGCTCCAACGTGAGATACAGATGACAACACAGCACGCTAGCATCTCATACAGAGAAAAAAGCGAATTTATCACAGAAAATAGCTAAATGACTACTTCTACTCTGATTGTTGGGAACTTCTAAAGCATAGAAAAATAATGGAATGTGATAGAACTGAAGCAAAGTAAAGAATAAATGATAAAGTAAGAGAATAAGAGATAGAAAAATGCTCACAAAAACCCAAGTAATGAAGCCTCCAGCTAGTAGATATCTTCAATACCTGCGTCTGTAAGATTGAGAGAAAGTGTTGGGGCTGTATATGGGTTTGCCTCATTCAAACCCCTGTTTTGGTGTTCCCACCTCCAAAGACAGCCAGATAGAAAGAGAGAGTGTAACCGAAATGGAAAAAATCATGTGGTGAAAGCAAAACCTACTTCGGGAGTAGAACTCGCACCACCAAGTATGAGTGATAAAAGTAATCCTCGCTTGAGGAGAACCTGTATCACAAAGTGAGGATGCAATAGATAGGGGATATGGAATCCTAGAATGCTCTCAAGCACAAGACAAAGGAGATATAGTTGCAAAGCTTAAGGAAGCCAAAGAGGGAGAGCAAGGAAAAAAGAGAGTGTTGTGAGAGCCAAGATAACTGCAAAGAGTGTTGTGAGAACGTGACAGTGCTTGAAGCTAATGTAACAAGTTGCATGGAGCTATGCAAGCAAGATAACAAGAGCAAGAGAGGAGGAAAAGGCAAGAGTCAAAGCTAGAGAGGAGCTAGAAAGATTCAAAGAGAGCAAATGAGGTGAAAAGATAACATTTAAAGAGAGAAGAGAAGCAAACAAAAGCTTCTCGGGTGGTTACAAGGAATCTCGAGCCATTACCACCGAAAAAAGCATATGACAAGTGGAAAACATGCTTGGATGTAGTCATTTCAACGTTGAAACATCACAGGACGCTAGCACGATGTGTAGACATCCGCGTAGCGCACTAGTGTTCAGACACGTCACACTACAAAACAACATGAACGGGGAAAGCACAAGGTTCGATGCAAAGCTGACACGTGAGGGTAGCTACTGAAAAGGGGTGTTGAGCATCCTGAGATGGGAAAAAGGTTGATGCAGGGGCTAAAATGAGCCTACACAAGACACTAAGGGATTGGACACTAAAGCAGATACAAGAATGTATGTGAAATTGCAAGGGGTGCAATTTTACAACATTATAAAGACAACATGCCCCAATAATTTACCTTTTGTGACAACAACGTCACATTTTTTTGGTCTTAGAGAAATACCATATTCTAGTGCTCTGATGAAAACCTTATGTAGATGTGCACAATGATCTTCTGCCTTCTTGGAATATGTTGTTAGATCATCCTGATATACTACCATCATAGCATTGATCAAGTCAGCTAAGGCCACATCCATGGCCCTCTAAAATGTTGCTCTGATATTGGTGAGGCCAAAAGGAATTCTCACATAAACATATGTTCCCCAAGGCGTAGTAAAAGAAATTTTATATTGCTCTGACTCCTTGACCTTAACCTGATTATATCCTAAGAATCCATCCATCATAGATAGCAGCTCATAGCTAGTGACTCTCTGCAACATTGCCTCCATATTTGGAAGGGGGTAGTTATCTTTGAGCGATGCCATATTCAAATTCATGAAATCTACACATAACCTTATATCCCTATTTTTCTTTCTCACAAGTACCAAATTTGATACCTAGGAGGAGTGCTCGATTGGTTTGATAATGCCTCCCTCTCTCAGCTTTGTAAGTTCCTCCTGCATTTTGGGTGCTAATATAGGGTTTATGGGTCGTTGCTTTTTTCTAAATGGTTTAGCATCAGGTTTTAATGGAATTTCATGTTGAAAGAGATCTTATCTATATGCCTTGAGGTCATCATATGACCAAGCGAAAACATGTTTATACTTTCTAAGCAGAACTATAAGCATTTCTCTAACCTTGGGGCTAATCTTTTTGCCAATATATACCCTTTTGGGAGCCATTTTTATCCAAGATTAATCTCTTCAATGTCCTCATGCTTGACAGGTGTGGGTTTCAATTTGAATCTGATATATCCATCAAACACCCTCTCGAACACTACAAGTCCCTTTGGAGTCTTATTTGTCTTAAGTTGTACCACTTCCTGTCTGAAGATAGTTTGTTTGCCATCTATCTCCTCAACATAGGCATTGAAGTCAATCTCTTGAGACTCATACTGATCTATATAGTTAAGGAACTTGATTAAATATTCATCATAATTGAATACCTACCAACTATAGATGTTGTTTGGGATTGCAGGCCTTGTTTTAAACTCTACTTCAGTTATCCCTGCTAGTGTAATGTCATCCCTTTTCAAAGCCATATTTGTCAGGAAATCTTCCATTATGTTTTTAGATATTTCTATCCAATCTATTGAGAATGCATCGAGCAGTTCAATCGTGTCCCATATTGTATTTATGTATTGTTTTAGTCTTTTATTCTTTGATAAGTACTTGTCTCTAACTTCAGATACAATCAGTTCAGAATCTATGTATACTACTAGCAACTTAATCCCATATCTTGTAGCAATGTTCAAGCCTAATAGTAATGCTTCATATCAGCTATATTATTGGTACATTCAAATGTTAACAAGAATGAATACTTGAATATTTTTCCAAAGGGTGAAATGAATACTATTCCGCTTCATTTCCATTTTTGTTGCATGCCCCATCAAAATACGTCTGTCATACGCCATTATCATCACATTGGGCTTCTTTACTGATCGGTTCTGTGTTTTGCAATTTTGGTTGTGATTTTTCAATCCTAAAATTTCCAAGATCCATATCACAGAAACAATTCATTTGGTTGGGATCAAAATGCTCTATAACATGCTCTGGTATGGGTTCCCTATATAACTTGACTTCTTTCCCATTTACTGGTATGGTGGCATATGATAGGTCTAGTTGGACATTTCCACCTACTACAACAGTCCACTCTCTGGATAATAACATACCATAATAGGGAGGTGTATCCACCACAATAATATTAGTTTTGTAAGTTGCCTCAAGGTATGTTGTCAGCTTCAACTCTACATCCCACATGACTCCAACCACTGGGACAGACATATTATCCATAGCGTAGCATTTCCCATATGTAGTGTTCACCCATAGGCCCAATTCCTTCATGACAGCCATAGGCATTATGTTGATTGTTGCTTCTGAGTCAATCATGCAGTTTTTTACTAGCTTGTTGTTAAACAATAGTGTGGTGTAGAATGGGTCCACTTGAGAGGGATTCTTCTTGGTTTTGTATCCTTTCATATTCCCATTGTGTTGCAAGCTCATTCATCTTCTAAGGATCATTCTCAAAGTGGTGAATACTATAATCCCTTGGTGGATATCCTTTGTCATTTTGGAATTTTGATCCATATAAAGGGATAAAATTGTTGTGTAATGACATGTTGTTCTGCTATATCTTGTTGATCATTATGGTTGTTAGTTTGTGTAACCTTTGGTTGACTTGATGTTGTTCCACCTCTATTGGTAGTAACCTTTGGAGGAGTTGACCCCTTTTTTTTGTCCATTTACCATCACTTTTCTTTGGACTTCCTTTATGTAAAGATCTTCTACCATCCATTTTAGGTGATATGGTAATTCTTTGATGTCTTAGATCTAATCTTTTTGATCTAGTATTCAACTTATTAGTCATACACTAATCTTAAAGATTTGGTAGAGTCCCCATCTACTTTTTCAAAAGTAGGAAAATGAGATGGGTTTTAAGGTGTGGATGAAATTGTTGTTGGTTTTATCCCAGTGGCATCTTCTTACTTAGGTACTTATGGAGGTGTAATTACACAAATGTTGATTTCTAGTTTGAAAATGTGATATGAGAATGTTAATGACTCTATAAAGCTAGATGACCTGCTACTTGTATTTTCTTAGGTTTCCCCAGCAGAGTCACCAACCTGTTAGGTCTAAAAAATGCAAGTTATAAACCTTGAGAGGATGCCAAGCTCTTTGGTAACATTTTTGGCTAGCGAACGGAGTAAACCTATGTGGTTGATGACTCCATGCACTTCAAGCTCTGCTAAACCTAGGAAGGTGAACCTTGATAACTGATGCAGATTTAAGAGTTGTGTGACTTAGTTGAATTTAGGGATATATCCACAGTGGCATGTTCAAATGTGGAATAGATGAAAACTTAATAGATATTCCTACTCCTAATGGTGAAGTTTTGAATGTATGAACAACATTTTATGAATTTTTGTAATGAAATGGGTAAGACCAGTGTCTAATTCTATTGGTTTAATGGACTCAAGATTTGTATGATGTATGTGTCCTTTTCCTGGATGCAATTTGAATTGTTTGGAACTTTTATAAGTTTATGACTGGCATAAACATGCAAGAATGCAATTATCAGGTTCTTCTTATCGATCCAAATGACCTTTTCTAGATTACTGTGAGTTAATTAAAAGAATTTAATCCTTAATTAAAGGAACCAATTAACTGAACCACACAACAACAAATGTGCCTTGATAAATTGAATATTTACTTGATACACTAATTTAAATAATAAGGAAATGTCAACCTTGGAGACAACCAAAGAATATTTATCAATTAACTTGACAAACAACTGACACCAGAATTGGAACACCAATTTAATTCTTCTTATCCATTTGTATTACTTCAAAAGATGATACATTTTATATTGGAAGTATTTTATGTTGTGGAAATTCCTATGCTATTATTGTTGTTATCCTACTGATGATCTTAATCTAATATGTTTCAAAAATTTCCCTCAGTTTCCCTTATATACAGGAAGCTACAAGCTTCAAGCCTTTACATCAAAAGTTGCATTGTTTCTTTACTAAATCTTAACAAGTGTATTTTAGAAATAAACAAGAAATAACTAAGAAGTCTGCAACAATCTATGATGCACCATAGTCCATTAGTCTTCATCAGGTACCCATTATCACCAAAGATCTGTTCAAGGTCCATACTCCATGACAGCACATCAGATATTGTGAGACTTTGATAACCCCTACTTCTCATTTTGTTCGAGCGATAAAAAAATTAACATTAGACAAGTGCTCGATATATCCTATTTTAGCATAAGTATTGGCATTGCTAATGATATCTTTCATGGCGAATTCCAGAGTAAAAATCTATTCCAATTGTATATGTGCCTTTTCTATCACCCTTTCTTCATCATTTATTTCATCAAGAGCCACTGGTAAATATTGAGCAGGTTCATCCTTCTATACATCTTGCCCCTTCAACTCCCCTTCATCATCGAAGAATTCAGTAGAGCCATACTCAAAGATTGTTTGAAATCACTAAGTTCTTGTGTTAGTATGGTGTGAAATTTGTCATGCATATCCATTAATTCTTTATATTCCTGGAACACTTGTTCACCAATATTCTCCTTAGCTTCTATTTGTTCTTTTATTTCTTTCATTCTGAGGTGTAATCTATTGTGTTATTGATAAGCTACAAATGTTTTGCTACGGATCACCTAGACCTTATCAGTTCTCTTGAGCACCTTTTCAAATTTCTTCCTTATCAATTTTGAAGCATCTCAAATTTAGTGATCTTTAACTTCTTTCCCAATTCCTCATATTTCAGTTGAACCATTTCATTTTTGCACTTCCAGTATGTGGTTTCAGACATGGCTTCAACTACCTTTCTTTCACAATCCACCAATGGAGAAAAGAGTCATGAGGAAGAAGGTAGTTTGTCTTTGTAATTAGTCCCCTCTTGTTTTAATCTCGCATTCTTAGAAGCAAGCCTCTTATTGTCTTTTAATAGTTTTTCAATTTGTACTTTGTTGAACTTGGCAACATTAATATTCAATTTGGTTGTTTCAATAGGATTTTTATATCCTACTCGTTGTACCAAAAGGTGGCCAAAGACTTGATTGGGGTCATCAATAAGTGTGGGTCTCTTCCTTGGTGGGTATAGAGCACAGATCTGTAGAGTGGAATTATCTAGATTATATCCTGAACCAGTATAAATTTTATCACTAGTTTCATCTATTAGTTGCATATTTTCCCTTCTCTTGAAACTATCAAAGACTATGGTTGAACTAATGTCCCAACCTGGGAGAAGCATAACCCCAGGTTCCTATAACAGTTCTCGTCCTCTTTCAGGAGTGATATTATCCATTTCCTTGTCAACTTTCTTTTGTAGTTCATTCAGGGCGTTAGCCTCTAGCTTCAGACTAATTTCTTTCATCTTTTCTCTTATCATTTTCCCTTTGTACTCATAAATGAATTATTTAAACTTTAGGGTTTGAAAAAAAGCATTATCTGAAGTAAACTCTAAACTAACATGGTGCCTGACATCGTCGGAATTTTTTTCTGAGGCTTCAAATAAGACAATACTCCTCTCTAGTGGTAATTCATATTGTGGGATGATAGGAGCATTCACTTGTGTAACTTCATCTTCCCCTTCAAATTCATCTTCACATGTGATGGGGGTGTCTACTGAGAAGCTAACATCCAGAGTGGGTTGTGGTGATGAATGAATTAGAGGCATTATATTTTAAGGTTGTTT